>CANXYC010082459.1:0-30323 GCA_948193065.1 Aleurites moluccanus | reverse complement strand
AATATACTCCCAAATACATATCATGTCATAGTACCATTTAATGAATATACAAAATATCTCAAAAATTATTACAATGAAGCTTCTTGGGAGAATAGATCAAGAAGCTGGATCTTCTCTATTAGCTCCTTCACGAGCTATGCTATTACCTGAAATCCACAGAAGAGGAGTGAGCCTTCAACTCAGTAAGATATGAACATTATAATCAAGAATCTGAATATCAAATCATGGTCATGAACATTATTTATACATATGTAAGTATGAAAGAATCACAAGCTTTACTTAAAGGAACATGGTTACTCATAATAATTTGGCTATATCAAATCATATCAAAAATCAAATCATGGTTCATATCTGAAATATAAAATGTCCACAAAGAATGGCATTATTAAATCACATCTGATAGAACTTATCTCATGTCATAACATGCGTATCGGTAGCCTTGCTACCTTAACGTACACACATGCTTGGCCAAGCATACGCCTAGAGCTCATGGCCCCCTCTAGGTGGAACATTGATAAAAACCCTATCAGCTGGGCTCCCAAAGTGCACTATGGACCAATGAATTTACTCTCATTGGGTAGAGCATTCTATCCATGGTTCATGGGGTTTCAATCTCAGAAGAAGCATATTGGTCACAAGACCATCATCATATCATCATTCAAATCGGGTTTAACAAACAAGAATCACATGAACTTGATCCAAGAAAATTGATCAAGTCATTTATATTATATATACAAATATATACATATGGATGAACAAATCAAGGATGCTAGGTCACATTATTTCAAGAAATAAGAACCAAATAAAATGTTCATACTTACCTTAACACAATTTCTCTTGAAATTTTCTCTAGAAAATTCCAACTGTAACTCTTCAATTAATTTGATTTTCTCCTCCTAAGAAATTTTCCCAAATACACAAAATTAGGGTTTTCTCTAATCAATAATGTTTATCATGATTTCCTAATAATTGATTATCTTAGAGTCTCTATTCTTAATTCACAACAATAATTTTATTTATCTCTTAAAGAAAATCTGCATTAATTTCGGAGTTACTATTCATGTTACTATTCATGACAGCCTCAACATTCTGATTTCCTTCCACATTAATTACGATTAATGACTTCAGATTACTTGCAATAAATTCTATATACCCAATATTAATTATCCTAACCCATAGACTTAAATAAATCTAAAGAAAATAATTTTGGAAGAAAATTTACCTTATTTTCCTTAACACTGAAATTCCTGTGATTTCTTGCTTAAATCTGATGATTTCTGCCTTAATATAGAGTAATATAGAAATCTAATACATTAATGCCTTAGAAAATAAAATTGAACTAATCTGAGAAAAGATTGAATTTTAACGAAGAAAGAAGGAAGGAAAAATTGTGAAAACGCTACTAGGGTTAAATAGACCACTGCCCCAGAAAACACGCTTGCCAGCTCACCTTGCCAATCTTGCCTCGGCAATGCTACCTCGCATAAGCCAGCTCGCAATTCTCACTTCGCATTTTCCAGCTCGCACTTCCCAGCTCGCCAAACTGATCCGGCAATGCCACTTCGCTATTCTAGCTCGCATATGTCACCTCGCTTATGCTGCCTCGCCAAACTCTCCTCGCGAACTCTTCCTCGCATATGCCACCTCGGCAATGCTTCTTTGCCTCTTCACTTCTTCTCCTTTTCGCCTCTTCGCCTTTTCGCTTCTTCGCCTCTTCGTGAACTGCCACTTGGCACATTCCCTCTTTGCAAAATGCCTCTACTCATAATGCCTCTTCGCATAATGCCACCTCACCTTTCCTTTTCACCTTTCCTCTTCACCAAACCACTTCGCCTTTCCTCTTCGCACATGCCACGTCGCATATGCCTCTTCGCCAATTGCCACTTCGGCAATCTCACCTCGTCACTTTGCCACTTCGCCACTTCGCATTGCTAGCTCGCAAAATGCCACTTCGTATTTTGCCGGCTCGCCATACCAAGACTTTGCTAAGTTGAAACCTTTCCTGGACAACTTACACTTAACCAGCTCGCAAATGAGCTACAAACATCCAAACTTACTAATTCTTTTTGCCATTTAAAATAGACATGTAGGGGCATAACATATCTAAAAATTTAAATCTCTGAGACCAATACACAGACCATGGTGACTCTCCAAAAGTCACCCAGACTTACTGCCCCAAAAATCCAACCGAACAGACCTGAGAAAATCTACTCTCTACTGAGATATTCTTATCCACAAATTCTAAAATTTTACAGCCAATATCACAACATACAAAGGAATATTTTTCATGTTTACACCTTTGACTAAATCTATCTCAGTCATTCCTAGTAAATTCAAACAGACACTGCCTTCCTGCAGAAACATTCAACCAGACTAGCCTTACTCAAATAGACATAACTCATCACACACACGGAATTTTGTCAAGTCAATTTTCAAAATTATAAAAATGACGTAGATCCACAACTTTTATGTTTTACACTTTACCAAATTATTCCTTTAAGAACATGCAATTAACCATCAAAATTTCCTGCAACTGAAAATCAGAATTTCTGGAATTCTCAAACATTTATATTTGAAATTAATTAATTCTCCAAACATATAATTTAATAAAAAATACAATAAAATTGGCAGATATTACAAAAAAAAAACTGTAAAAAATATTTATAAAGAAAAATCAGTTAGAATACTTACCTTGCTATATTTTTATGGTCTATAGCTTGACCATTTCTTCATCACACTATGGCGTAGAGAGAGATATTAAACTTGTTGGGTCAATTGCTTCACCAAATAAATATGGCTTGAGACGGTGACCATTAACTTTGAAGGATTCACCTTTGTCATTAGCTATTTCAATTGCTCCATAAGAATGAACTTTATGACTTTAAAAGGACTCGACCACCTTGATTTTAATTTTCCAGGAAACAACCGTAACCTAGAATTACAAAGCAAAACAAGTTCTCCTTCATGAATTTCTTTATGGATTAAATTCTTATCATGCCATAATTTTGTATGGTCCTTATATAATTTTACGTTTTCATAAGCATTCATCCTCAATTTCTCTAGCTCATTAAATTGAAGTAACCTTTTCTGCCCCGCCTTCTTCAAGTCAAAATTCAAAGCCCTTGTTGCCCAATATGCCTTATGTTCAAGTTTTACGGGTAAGTGACATGACTTACCATAGATTAATTGGTAAGGTGTAAGGCCAATGGGGTTTTTAAAGGCTGTTCAATATGCCCATAAGTCATCATCTAATTTTAATACCCAATCTTTCCTTGAAGAAGAAACCATCTTTTCTAGAATCCATTTGATCTTTCTATTTCTTACCTTGACTTGCCCGCTAGTTTGTGGGTGATATGGGGTAGCAACCTTATGAGTAACCCCATATTTTTTCAAGAGACTTTCTATTACTTGATTACAAAAGTGTGAACCTCTATCACTTATCAATGCTCTAGGAGTTCCAAACCTTAGAAAAATTGTTTTCTTAAACATTTTCTTGACCACCTTTGCATCATTAGTGATGGTGGGGATAGCTTCAACCCATTTGGATACATAGTCCACCATTACCAAAATGTACTTGTAACCCAAGGAACTAGGAAAAGGACCCATGAAATTCATTCCCCATACATCAAATAGTTCCACCTCAAGGATACCATTTAAAGGCATCTCATTTCTTCTAGAGATGTTGCACATCTGTTGGCATTTATCACATGTAAGAACAAAATCTCTAGCATCTTTGAATAGGTAGGCCACGAAAAACCACATTGAAGTACCTTGGATGTTGTTTTAGATGTACCAAAGTGTCCTCCAACATCTAAGGAATGACAATGCCTCAAAATATCTTGGGTCTCATATTGGGGGATACATCTTCTAATCAAGCCATCAACACATCTTCTATAGAGCAAAGGTTCCTCCCAATAATAAAACCTGCTATCATGTAAAAAATTCTTCTTTTGTCTATAGTCCATCCCATAAGGTAGTACACCACTTACTAAATAATTTGCCATATCCGCAAACTATGGAAGTTCTTTGGAAGTTAGACTCATCGAGTGTTCCCCATGGAATGTCTCATTAATTGGCATACCATCATCATTCTTTTTCAGTCCGTCTTGATTTAGCCTATATAGATGGTCCACCATAAGGTTCTCACTTCCTTTTTTGTCTCTTACCTCCCAATCAAACTTTTGTAACATAAGAATCCACCTTAGAAGCCTTGGTTTTGCATCTTTTTTGCTTAAAAGGTACTTTAAAGCAGCATGATCTAAATATACTATCACTTTTTGCCCAACTAAATATGCTCTAAATTTATCAAATGCATAAACTATAGTAAGTAGTTCTTTTTCTGTAGTGGGGTAATTAATTTGTGCATCATCAAGCAACTTACTTGCATAGTAGATCACATAAGGCTTACCCTCTCTTATTTGTCAAAGCACGACTCCTACCGTATAGTGGCTAGCATTGCACATTATTTCGAACAGTTCTGCCCAATTTGGCGACTGTAAAATAGGTGTTAATGTGAGAGCCTTTTTCAAGGTATCAAAGGCTTCTTGGCACATATTATCAAATTCAAAAACTGCTTCCTTGGCTAGCAACTTACATAGTGGCTTTGCAATCTTGGAGAAGTCTTTGATAAACCTTCTATAGAAACCGGCTTGACCAAGAAAACTCCTTATATCTTTGACATATTTTTGTAGGGGTAGATTTACAATTACCTCAATCTTAGCCCTATGAACCTCAATGCCCCTTTTTGATACTAAGTGACTGAGTCCTATTCCTTTTTGTGCCATGAAATGACATTTTTCCCAATTAAATACAACCCCATACTCCTTACACCTGTTAAGCACTTTAGAAAGATTCTCTAGGCAATTTTCAAAGTTAGCACCATAAACACTAATGTCATCCATAAAAACTTCAACACATATATCAATAAGATCACTGAATATGGAAAACATGCATCTTTGAAAAGTAGCCAGAGCATTGCATAGGCCAAAAGGCATACGCCTAAAAGCAAAAGTACCATATGGGCATGTGAATGTAGTTTTAGATTGGTCTTCAGGATATATAGGGATTTGGTAAAAACCACTAAGACCATCTAAGTAGAAAAATATGAGAAATTGGCTAATTTTTCAAGCACTTGGTCTATAAAAGGCAAAGGAAAGTGGTCCTTCTTAGTTGCTTTATTGAACTTTCTATAGACTATACACATACGCCATCTCGTGATAGTTCTTGTAGGTATTATATCATTTGATTCATTTTTCACAACTGTTAAACCGCCCTTTTAGGGAAAACTTATATGGGGCTTACCCAATTACTATCACTAATGGAATATATGATTCCATTGTCGAGCAATTTAGTGACTTCTTTTCTTACTATCTCTTTAAGGGTGGGATTGAGTCATTTTTGACCTTCAATGGAGGGTTTGACATTTTCCTCCGAGTTTATTCTATGCATGCATACCTTGGGACTAATTCCTTTTAAATTATTTAAAAAGTATCCAATAGCTTCCTTATGACTAAGCAACATTTTATTCAAAATATCAATTTTATCACTAGACAAGGTTGAATTCACAATAAAAGGATATTTATAGTTAGAATCAAGAAAAAAATATCTTAAACTTGATGGTAATGGCTTGAGTTCTAACACTACCTCTTCATTAAGTGAAGTATGCTTAGGATTATCATCTTTTTCTAATGGTTAAAACTTTGAAGGTCTTGGATGATGATATGGAATAGTTTCCAAATGGTTTACACTTGCTTATACTTTCTGATATGGTATAATAGGATCTTAACTCATACATTCATACTTAACTTCATCAATACATTCATCAATTATGTCAAATGAGTCAAACCTACTTACTACTTCCATTGGTGTAGATTTCATTATTTTAAAAACATCAAATTCTAAAATTTCATTATTTACCTCAAAGGTAATCTTACCCTTCTTCATGTCTATGATTGCACCAACTATTATCAAGAATGGTCTACCAAATAAGATAGGAATTTCAGGATCAATTGGCAAGATATCGTTAGTACTTCTATTATGCCTCATATTATCTAATTTAAAATAAAAGAAAATTAAATTAATAAAATAAAATAAAAGAAATAAACAAAGACTAAAAAAAATTTTCACTATCCTAAGTTAATAAAAATTCTAATCAAACTCCCCGACAACGGTGCCAAAATTTTATTGCGGGATTATTTTGTATACCCTAGTCCTTAGGACTTAGTATAGAGTGAGTGGGATGTCGAACTCAGGGAATTTGAGAGGATTTTGTATTAACCAAATAGATACTAAGATGGATAGTCAAACAATATTAATAAGAAATTGGTTTTTAACCTAAATTCAATGTCTATTATCCTAATTAATGAATAATTAAAGATAGTTATTAGAATTACAAATCAGAATTGATTCTATCTATAAAAGTTATATGCATGCAAAGATTGGAGAAAATTACCTAATGTTCTTAAAAGCAATTCTCATTGTCAATTAAAAGTATTTTGATATAGAGTCTATAAGCATTCTCATGTCATTATAGAGATAGAACAAAACTATCAAGTTCCATGTCATATCTTTAATCCCTTAGGGAGGATTACTTGTCTCCAAGTACTTTCCTATCCCTAAGTAACTTCAATTACATTTCTACCAAATTATCCCAACTCTCATTGTGAATAAATTGATTAACAAGTTATATATGGTGATCAAATATACACAACAAAATTAAGAACTCAATTGAGATTAAATCTTTCAATGCATATTGAAAAGATAGTATATAAAATGAAAACTTCATTGCAATTCAAATAACTAAACTCAAAACAAATACATAGTGTTAATAACAAGATAATGTCAAGAAGACAAGTTAAACATCAAGAAAACTAAGTCAAAAGATAAGGGAGAGGAAACTTGTGGATATATTCTTCAATGCTCTCTAGAAAATTACTTTGTAGGAGATATCCTCCTTGAATGCTTTTCTTGAACTTCCTCAAAATCTTCAATTTTAGAACTAAATTTAATACTCAAAATAACACTAAGTGTTAGTAAACAAAAGCTATCTAAACTATTTAAAAAAATATATCTTTTTCTCTCCTAAAACTTAAGTAAATACATGATTTTATAGGACCCTAATTCCCAATTTGTGCCTCTTCCAAAAAAGGGATGAAAGTGAAAAGGCATGGTGAAAGGGTGCTGCAACTACTCTGCACAAACTGGGCAGCTCGGTACGAAGAGTTTCTGTCACAAGTCGGCACGCCTTGGCACGAGTCGGCACGCATGGTCTCTATAATGACTCAACTCCAGTCTAGAATCTCCCATCTTTGCTTGAATCATTCCTTGCTTTCTTCATTTTACCCAAATTATCTCAAAACACCTATAAAACTCAAGAAAACATAAAACATACCAATTTCTATTGTTACTTAATAAAAAGATAGATGCAATCATACAAAACACACATAAATAAATACCTAAAAACCTATGCTCTTTTGTATTATATCAGTAGCCAATAAGAATTCACTGTCAGTGTATGGCCTGCGAGATAAAGCATCTACTACCCTCTTATCCACTCCCTTTCTTACTGAATATTATAATATAGCCCCAAGAGTTCCTCAATACCTTTTTGTTGAATATAATGAGTGAGCCTCTGTCGTAACAAGAACTCAATGCTTTCATGATCAAGTTTGATTATGAAATGAGCATGTTCTAGGTAATGTCTCCATTTAGAGATAATAAAAATAATAGCTAACAGCTCCTTTTTCATACACAAAAAGAGGTTAGTTCTGAATACTGAAAGCTTTGCTGATAAAAGCAATTGGCCTTTGTTGTTGCATAAGGACTGCTCCAATGCCTTTGGTGGAGGCATTAGTCTCAAGCACAAATGTTTGCTGAATTCTGGCATTGAGAGTTTTGAATGCCTGTAATGCTTCTAAGGACCACTAAAACCCATCATTTTTTTAGCATCTCTATCAAAGGCTTACGGACAACCCTATATCATTTGATGAATGCCTATAATAACTAGTAAGACCTAGAAAACTTCTGAGAGCCTTGACAGAAGCAAGTTGTGGCTAATCCAATATCAACTTGACTTTAGAAGGATCAGTTTGTACCCCAGCAACAAAGATGATATGTCCTAAGTATTCCAATTAAACTTTGCCAATGGAACATTTTGATTACTTAGCATATTATTAGTGGTTGGCAAGTAACTGAAAAACAACTTCTAAATGAAACAAATTAAGCTCCCAATTAGAACTATAACCAAGAATATCATAAAAAAAATAGAATGAATTTCCTAAGATAAAGGCCAAACACATGGTTCATAAGTGCTTGGAATGTGGTAGGTCCATTGGTCAAGCCAAAGGGTACCTTAAATTTAAAATGGCCATGATATGTCTTAAAGGCAGTCTTATACACATCCTCAAGGGCCATTCTAATTTTGTGGTAGACAGCCCTGAGATTAATCTTTGAAAAGAAGTGTGCTCCATGCAGTTCATCTAAAAGACTTTTAAATTGGGATTAGGAATTTTTCCTTAATAGTAATGGCATTTAATTACCTATAAATCCATGTAAAACCTCCATGTTCCATCTTTCTTTTTAAGAAGGAGAACAGGTGAAGAGAAAGGCTTATGGCTTAGTTGAATAATGGAATTCTAGAGCATGGTGGCAACCTTTTTTCAATCTCATCTTTCTGAAAGTGTTTGCATTTGTATGGTCTCAAATGAACAGGCTTAGAGTGTGGTTTTAAGGGTATTGAATGGTCATAGGGTCTGGATGGAGGGAGGGTGGATTGGAATATGAATTGATAGGTGGATAACAAATGTTGGAAGGACTGTTGTTTACTGTCAATATGTATTTGTGAAGAAGTCACAGAAGGACTACAACCTATTGAGAATAAATGTCCAACAAATTGACTTCATTTTGTCTTTAATATGTGTATAAATTGTTTACCAGACAAAATTCCTAAGGACCCTTGCTTCATTATGCCTTTAAAAACTATTTGTGCTCCATCTTTCATTAAAAATAAGAATGGTTTAAGAAAATTAAATATCAATTGGTTGTGCTGTTTTAACCAATCTACTCCCAGCACAATGTCATAGACTGTAAGATTCTAATTTTGAAGTGAAAAGTACAACCCTGCATAACTCATTGGAACTTAAGACATTTGGCCTTGCTAGACATTTTATGGCCATTAGCAACTGTTATTGATAGAGTGAATGCCTTAATAGTCTTTATCTACACTTCTTTAGCCGCCATTGCATCGAAGAAATTGTAGATGTTGCCTGTATCAATGAGAATCACCGTAACTTTTGTCTCTAATTGTACTTTGTATCCTTAAAGTGTTACTTGAAGAGCTTCCATTAAAGGCATGCAAGGAGATTTCTCCCTCTTGAGCCTCTTCATCCTCTACAAAATGGATCTCATCCTCCTCCTCTTGAATTGTCTTAAAAACTATTTCAAGAGTAAAGAATTGTTTTGTTTTACACAAGTGTTTTGGGAAGTATCTATCCCCAAGTTTAAAACATTGGCCTGACACTATTTTTGTGTCAAGGGTAGGTACTTGGGGTTTGGTTCTAAAGGTGAAAATATGTAATATCTGCCATTTCGTTATATTTTATTTAGTGTAATTGATGAATTTAAAATAATAAAGGATATGAATGTTTTGAGGAATCCAGAAATTTCTGGTTGCAGTTGAAGGATTTTGGAGGATAATTGCATGATCTTAAAGAAATAATTTGGTAAAGTGTAAAACATGAAAGTTATGATTTTATGTCTTAACTGAAATTTTGTAAAATGGCTTAGCAAAATTCGGTGTGTGTGATGAGTTATGTTCCTATGAGCAGGACTGGTCTGGTTGGGTATTTCTGCAAGAAATTGTATCTGTTTGGAATTACTAGGAATGACTGAGACAGATTGAGCCAAAAATGTAATCATGAAAATGTTTCTTTACATGTTGTGTTGTTGGCTATAAAATTTCAGAATTTTTGGATAAGTATAACTTAGTGGAGAGTGGAGATTATCAGGATTTTCGGATGGATTTTTGGGGTAGTAAGTCTGGATGATATTTTGAGAGTCACCATGGTCTGTGTGGTTGTCTCTGTGATTTAAATTTTGGATATGTTGAGCCTCTATATGTCTATTTTAAGTGGCAAAAAGAATCAGGAAGTTTGGACGTTTGTAGCTCAATTGCGAGTTGGTTAAGTATAAGTTGCCGAGGGAGAGTTTTAGCTTAGTAGGATCTGGTTATGGTGAGCCGGCAAAATGAGAGGTGGCATTTTGTGAGCTGGCAGTGTGAGATAGCGAAGTGGAGAGATGAGATTGCCGAAGTGGCAATTGGCGAAGAGGCATATGCGAGGTAGCATGTGCGAAGAGGAAAGGCGAGGTGGCATTCTGTGAAGAGACATTATGCGAAGAGGCATTTTGCGAAGAAGCATTATTCGAAGAGGGAATGTATGAAGAGGCAATTCGCGAGCAAGATTTGGTAAAGAAGGAGATAGGCAAAATGAGTAGGTGAAGAGGCGAAGAGGCATTGCCGAGGTGGCATATGCGAGGCAGCATATGTGAGGAAGAGTTCGCAAAGAGAGTTTGGCGAGGTAGCATATGCGAGGTGACATATGCGAGATGGATTAGCGAAGTGGCATTGCCAGATCAGTTTGGCGAGTTGGGAAGTGCGGGTTGGCATATGCGAGGTAGCTTTGCCAAGGTGGCCATTGGTTTTAACTCCAAATTGGGGTAATGGCCGGTGGTAACAACAAGTTAAAAGAGCGAGTAGCGCAGTTGGAAGCGTTGCTGGGTACTCCGGAAGAACCTCTTGAGGGGGAGGATTCTACTCCATCTTCAATTTGCGATAGGATAGCAAATTTGGAGGCCGAGTCCAAAGAGTTTGGGTAGTCCCTTATTGATGGGTTGGCTAGATTACGGAATGTAAATGATGACATTTACAACCAAATTGTGGTGTTACGCAGGGCTGTTGGTAACACTGAAGGCAGGATTGATGGAAGGCGATAAGTGAAAGTCCCTGAACCAAAACCTTTCAATGGCACTAGGAGTGCAAAGGATTTGGAAAATTTTCTATGGGACATGGAGCAATATTTTATTGCTTCGCATATTGCGGAGACTGAGCAAGTCACAATCACAAGCATGTATCTAGTTGGAGATGCAAAATTATGGTGGAGGTCTTGAACTTCGGAGGATGCTAGTGCTGGAAGGGAGAAAATTGATTCATGGGAAAGATTGAAAAAAGAAATGAAGGATCAATTTCTGCCATGTAATTCATCTTGGGTTGCAAGGGAGTCCCTGAAGTGGTTGAAACATACCAGCACGGTGCAGGATTATGTGAAGGATTTCAATTCCTTATTGCTGGATATAACCAATATGTCTGAGGAAGACAAGTTGTTTAATTTCCTCTCTGGCCTACAATCGTGGGCACAAGTGGAACTCCGGAGGCAGAATGTAAAAGATTTGCACAGTGCAATTGTGGCTGCCGACAGTTTGGTGGATTTCAAGGTAACCAAAGAAAATGATGGTTTCTTGAAATCTAAATCTGGCAGAGATGATAAGGGAAAAGGCAATAAAGACAAGAGGAGGAAAGGCAAGGTGACTAATGTAGTGAAGGGGAAACAAAAAGATTTTGGCTATTCTTCATAAAATAAGGGTGGTGCCAATGCAAATCAGGGATGCTTCTTGTGCAATGGTCCGCACCAAGCCAAAGATTGTCCGAAAAAGGGAAAATTGAATGCCATTCTAGTGGAAGAAAACCACGAGACCGCGGGTTAGGAAATTGCAACCTTGGTGAACCCACTACAATTGATCAATACGATCATTGCGGATTTAAATCATTTGTGATTGCTTAATCCTGTGACAAATGATATTGTTGCTGCTCAGGCCATGTTGATGCATATCAATGTGAAGGTGAATAATTGGGACATAGTTTCTATGGTAGACACTGGGGAAACTCATACCTTTTTGTCTGCTAGAGTTGTCAAGCAGTATGGGCTGAGTGTGACAAAATGCCCAAGTTTTCTGAAGACGGTAAATGCGAAGGCGCAAGCTATGGTTGGCATGGTATACAATGTCCCAGTGGTTGTGGGAAATTTGTCAGGGAAGGCAAATTTTCTGGTGATACCCCTCGATGACTTCGACCTTATATTGGGGATTGATTTTTGTAGGAAGACAAAGACTGTCCCAATGCCTCACCTAGACGGGGTCATGGTGATACAGGAAGCAAATCCTTGCTTTGTATGATGCTGCCATCCTTTTGTGACTGGGAAACAGAAGGATAGATCAGATTGCATTTCAGCCACGGGGGTTGAAAAAGGGTTGAAGCATGGGTTGGATACCTATTTAATGGATATGATAGAGATCAAGCCAGATAAGTTAGTGGAAGTCCCAAATTCTATTGCTGCGGTGTTGGAAGAATTTACGGATGTTATGCCTTCGGAGCTTCCGAAGTCTTTACCACCAAAGAGAGCCATTGATCACAAGATTGAATTGGTGCCTGGTTTTGTCCCTCCCGCCTGCCCACCATATCGCATGTCTCCTCTGGAATTGAAGGAATTGCACAAGCAATTGAATGAATTGTTGGATGCTGGTTTCATTCAGCCATCCAAAGCCCTTTACGGTGCTCCTGTATTATTCTAGAAGAAAGCTGATGGTTCCTTGCAGATGTGCGTGGATTATAGGGCATTGAATAAAATCACAGTCAAGAACAAGCATCCCAATCCACTTATTCAAGACTTGATGGACAGATTGAGTAAGGCTTCTTGGTTTACCAAGTTGGATCTGCGGTCGGGGTACTAGCAGGTCAGAATTGCTGAAGGGGATGAAGCAAAAACAACTTGTGTGACCCGGTATGGTTCTTATGAATTTCATGTCATGCCGTTTGGTTTGACAAATGCTCCAGCTACATTCTGCAATCTGATGAATGATGTTCTGTATGAATATTTGGATGACTTTGTGGTGGTCTATTTGGACAACATTGTCATATGTAGCCAGTCGTTGGATGAACATGTGGAACACTTGAGAACAATGTTGGCCCATTTGTGAGAATTTCAACTCTATGTGAAGATAGAGAAATGTGAATTTGATAAGCAAGAAATCATGTTCTTGGGGCATTTGGTTAGAAATCGCCAAGTGCGGATGGATCCCAAGAAAGTTCAGGCCATTATGGATTGGTCTGCCCCAACTAAAGTTCCTGAGTTGTGGTCTTTTCTTGGCTTGGCGAATTACTATCGCAAGTTCATTGCTGGATATTCTAAAAAGGTAGCATCTCTAACTGATCTTTTGAAGAAAGATGTGCGGTGGAACTGGTCAGAGAATTGTGAGGAGGCCTTTCAAAAGTTGAAGAAGGCTATTGCTTCTGAGCGCGGTGTTATGGTTGCTGAACTTCGAGTTGCCTTTCGAAGTTCACACGGATGCTTCTGATAAAGAGGTGGGGGGAGTGCTCGTGCAAGAGAACCACCGAGTTGCATTTGAGAGTAGGAAGTTAAATCCTACTGAGCAAAGATATTCTACCCATGAAAAAGAAATGGTTGCTGTGGTACACTACTTGCAGGTTTGGAGAGTGTACTTGCTTGGAACAAAGTTCATTGTTATCACCGACAATGTTGCCAACACTTTCTTCAAGACACAGAAGAAATTATCCCCTAAGCAAGCCCATTGGCAGGAGTTCCTGGAATAATATGACTTTGTATGGGAGCATAAACCTAATAGGCACAACTAAGTTGCGGATGCTCTAAGCAGAAAGGAAATTTTTGCTACCATCTATGTTGTGTCTCGGGTGGAGACATCCTTGTTGGACAGAATCAAAGAAGCTGCCAAGGAAGATGTGGCCTATGGCAGACTAATACAATAGGTGAATGATGGTTTGGTGCGGAGATATTGGATTGAAGACAACCTCTTAATGTTCAAAGGGAGTAGAGTCTTTATTCCTTTGGTAGGAGGCTTGAGAAAGGATCTACTAAAGGAGACCCATGATCCACAGTGGGCTGGCCATCCTGGTGTTGAACAAATGTTGGCATTGCTGTCTCATTCATATTTTTGGCCTAAAATGGAAGAAGAAGTGGAAGCTTATGTTAAGACTTGTCTTCTGTGTCAACAAGATAAGGTTGAGAAGAAGAAAGAGGCAGGTTTACTACAACCTTTGCCTATTTCAGAGAAACCATGGGTGTCGGTTTCAATGGATTTCATCGGTGGATTTCCAAAAGTGAATGATATGTCCTCTGTTATGGTCGTGGTGGACAAATTTTCTAAATATGTTGTGTTTATTGCTCCCCTTCAACTTGTTCATCTGACATTGCAGCAGAATTGTTCTACAAAAATGTTGTCAAGTACTTCGGCATCCCAAATGACATTGTGAGTGATAGAGATGCGAGATTTACAGGTCCGTTCTGGACTTCATTGTTCAACATGATGGGCACTGACTTGAAATTCTCCATTGCCAATCACCCATAAACTGATGGGCAGACTGAGAGAATCAATCATCTGCTAGAAGAATACTTGAGACACTATGTTACTGCAAGTCAGAAGAATTGGCTTGATTTGCTAGACAGTGCACAGTTTTGTTATAACTTGCACAGGTCCTCGGCTATAGAAATGAGTCCCTTTGAGTTGGTATTAGGCCAGCAGCCTATTAGACCATTGGAGATAGCAAGGCAGCAAACAGGTGGGAAATGTCCAGCAGAATATAAATATGCCAGAGACAAGCAAGAGATGTTTGATGAAGCTAAGGATAGTTTGAGGAAGGCTGCGAATAGAATGAAGAAGTATGCTGATTGAAAGCGCAGGCCCCCTGGACTTCAATGTAGGAGACAGAGTGTTGCTAAAACTGACTCCTCAAATCTGGAAGAAAAGCAATAGCAAGACCGTGCATCGCAGTCTCATTCCAATGTTTGATGGTCCCTTTGAAGTAATTCAAAAAGTTGGCAATGTGGCTTATAAGTTGAGATTGCCTGAAAGACTGAAAGTTCATCCTACCTTTCATGTGAGTTTTCTAAAGCCATATCATAAAGATCCAAGTGATCCTTCTAGGAGCAAGGCCAAGTGTGCTCCTCTTACAATCAAAAAGCAGTTCAGTGATGAGGTTGAGGAGATCCTTGATCACAGAACCATGGGCCAAAGTAAGAAAAATAGATGACAGAATTCCTTGTCATGTGGAAAGGAAAGCCGGTAACTGATGCTACTTGGGAGAGGGATACCTCATTGTGGCAGTTTGTGAACCAAGTGGAGTCTTACCTTCATAACCTCTCTAATAAGGATACTGAACTAAGACAAGCATCTTTGCTTACGGCAATGATGTGTTTGAGTCAGCTTGAGCCAAATTATTTCGAGGAAATCATCTTCGAAGTTCTTGTGAATGTTGAAGATGAGAATGTTAGCGGGACACTGATTCATGAGGGTTATCCAGTGATGTTTGGAAGCTGAAGAATGACTCATTTGGAAATGAACTTTTCTTATAAAGAAAAGGAAATGCTGGCTACCGTGTATTGCTTAAGAGAATGGAATTTTTGTCTAACACTTGAAAGATTTCTAGTGTTGAGTTACAATATGAACAATGAATTCTTTGTGAGGCAGCGAAGGATCAGGCTAAGACATTACTATTGGCTACAGTTCTTGTTGGGTTTTGACTTTGCATAGGTGCATGAGAGTGATGTGGAACCAAGGTGGGAATTGCTGGAACACATTCAGAGCCTTTCAACGAGGGCGTTGAGTCCCTCGGGTGGGGGAGGTTTGTAAGGACCCCAAATATCTCATTAGCCTACCAATGCTTGGAGTGGCACGCTGGACTCAAGCATTGGGCCAAAATTGCCTGGCATGTGGGGGAACATGCTAGATTAGCATGGAAGTTGGCATAGCTGGTTATGTCAATGTAGAGAGCAAGGGAAACAGTGGGCTGTGGTTTACCTGTGAGCAAAACTGGTAGGCCTACGGATGGAACTGGTTGGACTGCGGGTAAAACTGGTTGGCCTACGAATTTGAGCAGGCTGGTTTGGTGGGAAATTGGCATGTGAAATCCTAACACATAGGCTGGTTGGACTATGGAATGATCAAATAAGACTTTATAGGCAGATTGGTGTGCTTGGAAGGTGCTTGGAAGTACTTTAGGAAGTACTCTCAACCTCGGACCTAGGTGTTTCTCCTAGTTGCACAGCCAACTTTGCTAATTATGCATATATAGGAGAGGCAGGCTAGTCGCGAGCGGGCTAGCTTGGTCCTTCGGCAAAATCGGCTGATGGTCCACAAAAATGGGTGCAAGGACAGTGCATGGCTTGCCCAAACATGTGGAAAATGGTTGAATGTCTGGGGCAGAAACAGATTGGAACTCCAAGCATGCAGGGGCGATTATGCCTTATCCGAAGGCAGTTACTTGCTAGAAATTCAAATATGTCCTAAGCAGTTGGGGATGTTAACTGCCTGTTTGAATTTAAAATTCAAAATGTAACTGCCCTGTCTTTATAAAGGGCTTGTAGGCTTGATTATTGAAAAAAGGAGTGAAACACAGGGAGAGATATCTGTGTGAGAATTTGGCAAAGATTGTCAGATTGTGAGTGACCCTTGTAACCTCTGTTTGAGGAAATGCTCTTTGTAATCCTTTGTTAAGAGTAATAAAGGTTGGGAAGGAAATTCCTGTAATCTTGCTTGTCATTTATTTACTTGATGCATGAGTAAATTGGCTAAGTCAATTTAGGGAAATTGGCAAGGCTATCCGCTGGGCAAAATTGGCTAAGTTACTGGCCAAGTGAAACACATGTTTATTTGTGTGGAAGAAGTGCTGAGTTAAGTAGGAGACTTTACTAACTCGCAGAAGATTTTACTTAAAAAAAATTATAAGTTAAAAGACCCCTGTTACAATGAGTTAACAGAGCGAGTGGCGTGGTTGGAAGCGTTGCTAGGTACTCCGGAAGAACCTCTTGAGGGGGAGGATTCTACTCCATCTTCAATTTGCGATAGGATAGCAAATTTGGAGGCCGAGTCCAAAGAGTTTGGGCAGTCCCTTATTGATGGGTTGGCTGGATTACGGAATGTAAATGATGACATTTACAACCAAATTGTTGTGTTACACAGGGCTGTTGGTAACACTGAAGGCAGGACAGATGGAAGGCGATCAGTGAAAGTCCCTGAACTAAAACCTTTCAATGGCACTAGGAGTGCAAAGGATTTGGAAAATTTTCTGTGGGACATGGAGCAATATTTTATTGCTTCGCATATTGCGGAGACTGAGCAAGTCACAATCACAAGCATATATCTAGTTGGAGATGCAAAATTATGGTGGAGGTCTCGAACTTCGGAGGATGCTAGCGCTGAAAGGTAGAAAATTGATTCATGGGATAGATTGAAAAAAGAAATGAAGGATCAATTTATGCCATGCAATTCATCTTGGGTTGCAAGGGAGTCCCTAAAGCGGCTGAAACATACCAGCACGGTGCGGGATTACATGAAAGATTTATGTTCCTTGTTGCTGGATATAACCAACATGTCTGAGGAAGACAAGTTGTTTAATTTCCTCTCTAACCTACAATCATGGGCACAATTGGAACTCCGAAGGCAGAATGTAAAAGATTTGCCCAGTGCAATTGCGGCTGCTGACAGTTTGGTGGATTGGAAAGTAAACAAAGAGAGTGATGGTTTCTTGAAATCTAAATCTGGCAGAGAAGATAAGGGAATATGCAATAGGGACAAGACGAGGAAAGGCAAGGTGACTAATGTAGTGAAGGGGAAACAAAAAGATTTTGGCTCTTCTTCACAAAATAAGGGTGGTGCCAATGCAAATCAGGGCTGCTTCTTGTGCAATGGTCCATACCGAGCCAAAGATTGTCCGAAAAAGGGAAAATTGAATGCCATTCTGGTGGAAGAAAACCACGAGACCGCGGGTCATGAAATTGTAACCTTGGTGAACCCACTACAATTGATCAATTCGATCATTGCGGATTTAAATCATTTGTCATTGCTTAATCCTGTGACAAGTGATATTGCTGCTGCTCAGGCCATGTTGATGCATATCAATGTGAAGGTGAATAATCGGGTCATAGTTGCTATGGTATACACTGGGGCAACTCATACATTTTTGTTTGCCAGAGTGGTCAAGCAGTATGGGCTGAGTGTGACAAAATGCCCAAGCTTCTTGAAGACGGTAAATGCGAAGGCGCAAGCTGTGGTTGGTATGGCATACAATGTCCCAGTGATTGTGGGAAATTGGTCGGGGAAGGAAAATTTTCTGGTGATACCCCTCGATGACTTCGACCTTATATTGGGGATTGATTTTTGCAAGAAGACAAAGACTATCCCAATGCCTCACCTAGACGGGGTTATGGTGATGCAGGAAGCAAATCCTTGCTTTGTATCATGTTACCATACTTTTATAACGGGGAAACAGAAGGATAGATCAGATTGCATTTCAGCCACGGGGGTTGCAAAAGGGCTGAAGCATGGGTTGGATACCTATTTAGTGGCTATGATAGAGATCAAGCCAGACAAGTTGGTGGAAGTCCCAAATTCTATTGCTGTGGTGTTGGAAGAATTTGCGGAGGTTATGCCTTCAGTGCTTTCAAAGTCTCTACCACCAAGGAGAGCCATTGATCACAAGATTGAATTGGTGCCTGGTTTTTTCCCTCCCGCCCGCCCACCATATCGCATGTCTCCTCTGGAATTGACGAAATTATGCAAGCAATTGAATGAATTGTTTGATGCTGGTTTCATTCAGCCATCCAAAGCCACTTACGGTGCTCCTGTATTATTCTAGAAGAAAGCTGATGGTTCCTTGCGGATGTGTGTGGATTATAGGGCATTGAATTAAATCACAGTCAAGAACAAGTATCCCATTCCACTTGTTCAAGACTTGATGGACAGATTGAGTAAGGCTTCTTAGTTTACCAAGATGGATCTGCGGTCGGGGTACTGGCAGGTCAGAATTGCTGAAGGGGATGAAGCAAAGACAACTTGTGTGACCCGGTATGGTTCTTATGAATTTCTTATCATGCCGTTTGGTTTGACAAAATGCTTCAGCTACATTCTGTAATCTGATGAATGATGTTCTGTATGAATATTTGGATGACTTTGTGGTGGTCTATTTGGACGACATTGTCATATATAGCCAGTCGTTGGATGAACATGTAGAACACTTGAGAACAGTGTTGGCCCGTTTGCGAGAATTTCAACTCTATGTGAAGATAGAGAAATGTGAATTTGCTAAGCAAGAAATCATGTTCTTGGGGCATTTGGTTAGCAATCGCCAAGTGCGGATAGATCCCAAGAAAGTTCAGGCCATTGTGGATTGGTCTGCCCCAACTAAAGTTCCTGAGTTGTGGTCTTTTCATGGCTTGGCGAATTACTATCGCAAGTTCATTGCTGGTTATTCCAAAAAGGTAGCATCTCTGACTGATCTTTTGAAGAAAGATGTGTGGTGGCACTGGTCAGAGAATTGTGAGGAAGCCTTTCAAAAGTTGAAGAAGGCTATTGTTTCCGAGCCGGTGTTACGGTTGCCAGAATTTGAGTTGCCTTTCGAAGTTCACACTGATGCTTCTGATAAAGCGGTGGGGGGAGTGCTCATACAAGAGAACCACCCAGTTACATTTAAGAGTAGGAAGTTAAATCCTACTAAGCAAAGATATTCTGCCCATGAAAAAGAAATGGTTACTGTGGTACACTGCTTGCAGGTTTGGAGAGTGTACTTGCTTAGAACAAAGTTCATTTTTTGCACCGACAATGTTGCCAATACTTTCTTTAAGACACAGAAGAAATTGTCCCCTAAGCAGGCCCATTGGCAGGAGTTCCTGGCAGAATATGACTTTGTATGGGAACATAAACCTGGTAGGCACAATCAAGTTGCGGATGCTCTAAGCAGAAAGGAAATTTTTGCTACCATCTATGCTGTGTCTCGGGTGGAGACATCCTTGTTGTAGAGAATCAAGGAAGCTGCCAAGGAAGATGTGGCCTACGGCAAACTAATACAACAGGTGAATGATGGTTTGGTGCTGAGATATTGGATTGAAGACAACCTCTTAATGTTCAAAGGGGGTAGAGTCTTTATTCCTTTGGTAGGAGGCTTGAGAAAGGATCTACTAAAGGAGACCCATGATCCACAGTGGGCTGGCCATCCTGGTGTTGAACGAATGTTGGCATTACTGTCCCATTCACATTTTTGGCCTAAAATGGAAGAAGATGCGGAACCTTATATTAGAACTTGTCTTGTGTGTCAACAAGATAAGATTGAAAAAAAGAAAGAGGCAGGTTTGCTACAACCTTTGCCTATTTCAGAGAAACCATGGGTGTCGGTTTCAATGGATTTCATCGGTGGATTTCCAAAAGTGAATGATATGTCCTCAGTGATGGTCATGGTGGACAGATTTTCTAAATATGCTGTGTTTATTGCTGCCCCTTCATCTTGTTCATCTGACATTGCAGCAGAATTGTTTTACAAAAATGTTGTCAAGTACTTCGGCATCCCAAATGACATTGTGAGTGATAGAGATGTGAGATTTATAGATCGGTTTTGGACTTCATTGTTCAACATGATGGGCACTGACTTGAAATTCTCCACTGCCAATCACCCATAAATTGATGGGCAGACTGAGAGAATTAATGATCTGCTAGAAGAATGCTTGAGGCACTATGTTACTACAAGTCAGAAGAATTGGCTTGATTTGCTAGACAGTGCATAGTTTTGCTATAACTTGCACAGGTCCTCGGCTACGGAAATAAGTCCCTTTGAGTTAGTGTTAGTCCAGCAACCTATCACACCTTTGGAGATAGCAAGGCAGCAAACAAGTGGGAAATGTCCAGCAGCATATAAATATGCCAGAGACAAGCAAGAGATGCTTGATGAAGCTGAAGATAGTTTGAGGAAGGCTGCGAATAAAATGAAGAAGTATGCTGGGCCCCTGGACTTTAATGTGGGAGACAGAGTGTTGCTAAAACTGATTCCCTAAATCTGGAAGAAAATCAATAGCAAAATCGTGCATCGTGATCTCATTCCAAAGTATGATGGTCCATTTGAAGTAATTCAAAAAGTTGGCAATGTGGCTTATAAGTTGAGATTGCCTGAAAGACTGAAAGTTCATCCTACCTTTCATGTGAGTTTTCTAAAGCCATATCACGAAGATCCAAGTGATCCTTCTAGGAGCAAGGCCAAGCGTGCTCCTCTTGTAATCAGAAAGCAGTTCAGTGATGAGGTTGAGGAGATCCTTGATCACAGAACCATGGGCCAAAGTAAGAAAAATAGACGGACAGAATTGCTTGTCATGTGGAAAGGAAAGCCGGTAACTGATGCTACTTGGGAGAGGGATACCTCATTATGGCAGTTTGAGAACCAAATGGAGTCTTACCTTCATAACCTCTCTAATAAGGATGCTGAACCTAGACAAGCATCTTTGCTTACGACAATGATGTGTTTGAGTCAGCCTGAGCCTAATTATTTCAAGGAAATCATCTTCGAAGTTCATGTGAATGTTGAAGATGATAATGTTAGTGGGACACTGATTCATGAGGGTTATCTAGTGATGTTTGGAAGCTGGAGATTGACTCACTCAGAAATGAACTTTTCTTATGAAGAAAAGGAAATGTTGGCTATTGTGTATTGCTTAAGAGAATGGAGTTTTTGTCTAACACTTGAAAGATTTCTAGTGTTGAGTGACAATCTCAATAATGAATTCTTTGTGAGGTAGCGAAGGATCAGGCCAAGACATTACTATTGGCTACAGTTTTTGTTGGGTTTTGACTTTGCATAGGTGCATGAGAGTGATGTGGAACCAAGGTGGGAATTGCTGGACCATATTCAGAGCCTTTCAACGAGGGCGTTGAATCCCTCGGGTGGGGGAGGTTTGTAAGGACCCCAATTATCTCATTGGCCTACCAATGCTTGTAGTGGCACGCTGGACTCAAGCATTGGGCCAAAATTGCCGGGCATGTGGGGGAACATGTTAGATCAGCATGAAAGTTAGCATAGCTGGTTATGTCAAAGCAGAGAGCAAGGGCAACAGTGGGTTGTGGTTTACCTACGAGCGAAACTGGTAGGCCTATGGATGGGACTAGTTGGTTTGCGAGTAAAACTGGTTGGCCTACGAATTTGAGCAGGCTGGTTGGGCGGCAAATTGGCGTGCGAAATCCTGGCACATAGGCTGGTTGGCCTATGAAATGATCAAGCAAGACTTTACAGATGGATTGGTGTGCTTAGAATTACTTTGGGAAGTACTCTCCTCCTCGGACCTAGGTGTTTCTCCTAGTCTCACAACCAACTTTGCTAATTATGCATATATATGGGAGGCAGGCTAGTTGCTGACGGGCTGGCTTAGTCCTTCGGCAAAATCGTTTTATCAATCAGTATCATTATATTTCATTAATCATGTATCGGTTTCTTTACTTGATACAAGGGTAGCTATCAACAATAAACATCATGGAATATGACTAAACATTTGGTGTGCATACTTTTGAAAATATTTTAGTATATGGTCAATCAAGCACAATAGGTATTTCAATATCAAGAACAATTAATGAATATAGATAATTTCAATCTTTAGGAAATCAAAGCATGATCAATAATAGCAAAGTGGCATTTAACCAGGAAGGAAACATGTTCATTGGGTCAACAAATCGAAATATGGATATTCATAATGATGTATACATTACTCACTTTAGATTATGATTTATACATTTTCCTTTTCCTTTATCCTTGATTCTTTGCCTTATCTCTTATAGTACCCATCACATCTCTGATTCATTCTCGACTCTACATATCCAATTAATTTCCATTTAGATACTATTTAACATAAAATTATATTACTTATATTAAAGAAATTCTCAAGAATTTTCAAATTACTAAGGTTTTTATGTGCGAAATTATTTACCGGCAGCCTGTGTTACATTACTCATATCTCTCTCTAAACTTATCCAATTGTTTCAATTATTATTCCTACTTAAATTAAATATATTAAGCTTTAACATATTCAAAATTCACATTAATCCCACTGCTACACAACTTATAGTGTCAATTTAAACTTAGGCTTATAACCAGCCCTGCTACCTTGCATTCTACCTGTAATTCAATTCTGGCAGTCTATACTTTTTTGTCTCATAACCTAATCTATACTTATCCAATTACTGCAATACTTTTTCCTATTGAAATTAGACATATATTATTATAACATATCCAAATTTTAGAATATTTGGATCACTGCACAATTATTAGTGAATTTTCAAAATTAAACTACTGCCCTAAAATCTCTATCTAAATATACTATGTTTTCATCCTATAATTAATTTTGTGCTCCTCTAATTACAAAACCATTTTACAGTAATTCAAATATCATATAAATTAACATATTTCATGTTTGACGCTTTCTATAATTCAGAATTTAAGGTCCTCATATTAATAGAATTTAATAGCCTATGTTTTGTTTATCAGTCAATTCTGGCAGTTAACACTTATAGCTTAATATCTTATAAACCACATATCCAATTGAAAAAATCTTATATATAATTGTAGATAAGATATAAATGAACACTTTTTATGTTGAATACTTCTTCTAATTTTGTCTCTATCATTATATACAATAAAAATACTATTGCATTTTTCAGAAAACTTAATTCTAGATCAGTCACAGTTTTTACTCAATAACTCTTCCCTCACTTCAAATTTTATAAATTACTTTTATAGAAATCTAATTAACATATTTATATACAACTTTTATGTTTTAACTAACTTCAAATTAATTCATTAAAATTTTGGAATATTGCCTAGAAATTACTACCTTAAAATAATTTTCAGAATTCACTTCAACCCTAGCTTATTCTTTACACTTTCAACTCAAATAGCTCAATTATTTGCCAAATCAAACTATAGAACTCTTAAATTAAACTAAAAATTGAAGTTTTGAAATTTTACCTTAAACTTGAATCATTAAATTCCTTCTCCTTTTTGTTCCACAAAATAGCTTGAATACAAATTTCCTTCAACTTTTCTTCTTCAATCTACTTTCTTCATCAAATTTCCTATCTAATTTGATTGGTTTCTTTGAAAGGAATGGAAGTATATTTTTTGTCATTTTCTCTACACATGGTTCAGCCAAATCCTCCTTATGGTAGCCAATACTTCTTCTTTTATACACTAAAGTCAAAGAAATAGGAATTGTGTAGAGAATTCTATAGAAAAGGAGAAAAACACACTAAAAATACATGTTGTTTTATTCCTTCCTTAATATTTTATAATTAATTAAAAATAAATAGTATTTATTCCATAACTTGGCCATTTAGCCGGATGTTCTTAAAAAAATGATATTGTTCTTTTGTCTTTCATTTAAGGGAATTATAATATAAAAAGAAAGATAAGAAGAAAGATTTTGACTTAGGAAAATTTAACTTGTGTAAAGTTAATGTAAAGTTTTATTTTAATCAAATAAATTGCATAACTTTGGCCATTTCTTCATTCCTTTGGCTGGACACATATGCCCTTTTCTAGAAGAGGTGGGTCCCATAACTTTGCTTAATTGTACTTTGGCCCAAAAATTTTCTTATTTGCATTTTGACCCTAAAACTTTATGTAATTTATTTTGCCTACTCTGTTTAGATTTAACCATCAATGTGGGAAGTGAAATACCTTATTTTAGGTTGTTCTATCATTTAAAAATAGTTCCGGGTCATTTTTGGATCTCAGACAGTGGATTTTCATAATTACGTCCAAAGTTGTCATAAATTACAATTTTGCCATTATTTTTATTTTCAGTATTCCAAATTTTTTTTTAACTCTTTATTTTCACCATAATTTCACATAAAATTAATTAACTTAATCCCCCCAAGTTTGGGTTAAAAATTCTTAAATTAGTCAAACTGCTATTTCCCCAGCAGTGTAATTAATACTAGTATTTTCCGGGACAATATCTCAAAAGTGGCCCGTTGAGGCTCAAACATTATTGAGTATTACTCTTTATCATTCTCTGTATATTTCAATAATCGATTGAACCTATTCATACTTCAATTAATGCTTCATTAATTACTGTAATTCAATATATCCATATATTATCTATTGTTCTATCTCACTATCTACTGTTATGTTTGCTGGGGTATTATATTTTTAAAGCAATATTTCCATTGACTACTGATTCCTTAGTTTTTCCGCTAATGGTTAATTTTGAATTGTTTGCAATTGAAAGTTTTTCATTTGTTTTTTGGTAAAATCGCCTTGGAATAAAATCATATTTAATATAGTTGAGATCTGCTTTTGTATCAAATAATACAATTGTTTCAAGTTGAAAAACTTTTGAACAAACAATTGTAATTTGAAATAAGTATTTTCTAGAACTAATTTCTCTGAGAACATTTATAAAATTTTCTAGAATATCAGGAACCTTTTCCAGACATTCCAGGTTTTGAGACTTTAATTCATCTATTTGATCATCAGAGTCAGAATTTGAATCAGAAGAATTTGAAATTGAATCCTTTTGTTTTGAAATCAAACTTTGAAGTAAATCATAATCTCTCTGATGTTTGGCTTGGAGTTCCCTAAGCACTGATTTGACTTCCTTAATTTCTTTTTAAAGGTTGTGGATATTCACTCCAGGGTTTTTGGATTTCTTTCCCCTATCTAAAATGGTTTTAAGATTATAAGTACCCTTATTGGTAGAGGGAATAATAGAGGGCTTTTCTATTGGTTTCTCTTCTATCATCATAGTTTTAAGAAGCTTTTCTAAGCACTCTTTTTTAAATTTTTGGATCATTAATATACTTTACTCCATCAAGAATTGTTTCTTGTCCTTTAGTAAGCATATTAACTTGTTTGGATTCCTTGTTTGGTTTAGAATCTGAACTAAACTCTATTTTTGAAGAAAAAGATGAGGAAGAGATTGCTAAGTCATCTATTTGAAGAGGCTTCCTATCTTCTGAAGAATTAGAAAACTCAAATTCAGACTCGAAATAATCTATAAGAATGACAGTGATTATATCTATGACATCCTGATCTAGATTAAGCTCATAGAGTCTAAAGTTAAACTTGCAAAATTTGGAAGTATGACCTTTCTTACCACATTTGTAGCAAGTAATATCTTTGAAACCAATCCTTGGTCTGGATTTGGATTTGGAAGAGGATTTCTTAAGAGCATTTGAATTCCTTTTTGAATAAGAGGGTTTCTCATAGTAAGTTCACTCTCAGGCTGATGAGACTTCCTATGTTTGTGAAAAGATATGGATTTCCTATACGGTTTTTTCTTCTTACTACAATGACCATTATAGGTGTTTGAAGTTCTAAGGAAGTATTTGGATCAAACTATCTATAAAAACTAATAAGTTCCTTTCTATTTTGCTTCATCTCTCACTTGAGATGTTTTTGGAGTTTTAAGTTTTGGCAAATCTTAAGACCATCTTTTTGGGTTAAATTAATCAGTTCACTATAATTAAATTGGCCATAAGAAATTTGATTACAAAAAGCTTGCTTGATAGTATTCCTAACTTAGGAATAATATCAAGTAAGCTTTTGGTAATCAAAATTCCTTATCACCAATTTACTTATGCTGAACTGATTAGTTTAACCAAAAAGAAGTTCTTAAGATTTGCCAAGACTTGAAACTCCATAAACATCTCAATTAGGAGATGAAGTAAACTAGGAAGAAACTTGGTAGTTTCTGTAGATAGTTTGATGCAAATACTTCCCTTAGGACTTTAAACACCTGTAGTGGTTAGTGTAGTAAGAAGAAAGACCCTTATAGGAAATCCAAATCCTTTCATAAATGTAGGAAGTCTTATCAGCCTAAGAGTGAAATTTACTATAAAAATCCCTCTTATTCAAAAAGGAATTCAAAAGCTCCTAGGAATTCCTCTTCCAAATCCAAATCCAAACCTAGGATTGATTTCAATGATATTACTTGCTACAAATATGGTAAGAAAGTTCATACTTCCAAATTATGTAAGTTTAACTCTAGACTCCATGAGCTTAATCTAGATCAGGATGTTATAGATAGAATCTCTGTCATTCTTATAGATTCTTCTGAGTCTGAATATAAGTTTTATAATTCTTCAAAAGATATGAAGCCTTTTCAAATAAATGAGTTAGCAACCTCTTCCTCATATTTTTCTTCAAAAATAGAGTCTAGTTCAGATTCAGAACCAAACAGGGAGTCCAAATAAGTTAGTATGCTTGCTAAAGGACAATAAGTAATTCTTAAAGTAGTATAGTGTAATACCTCAGCTTAAATTCTTAAAGTAGTATAGTGTAATACCTCAGCTTAAACCTAACCTAAACCATTAAGGGGCCAACTAAGGGAAATTTTTCTTGAATTGATTATTGTGTGATATTCATGCTTATGCATGAAATTGAACATATGTGCATGTTTTATGATGTATTACATGAGTTAAAGTAGTTTAAAGGCTGTTAGGACAAAATCGAGAAAATTTAAGTTTTTGGTGAACTGGGGGCAAAATGGTCATTTCACACCCCCTTCGAGTTTTATGGAAATTAACACTATATTTGAAGGTAGAAAAGAATTTTATGACATGAAAATGATATTATTAAGTTTATTTGAATTATTGTTGGAGAATTAAACCCAGTTGAAAATAATCCGATTTTAATTAAACTAGGGGTAGTTTAGTCTTTTCCTATGCATTATGGACTTATATAGTGTTTGCAAGCTTATGGTATCATGTTAGGCTTGTTTAAATCTAACCATTGGATGAAAAAGATGAAGAAATGGATGGTTGGATAGCTAGGTTTCACCATTTCTATCATAAGCACAAAGCATAGGATTCCACCATTGATATTTAAAGTTGATTTTTCCCACCTCTTCACCATTCATCATCTTCCTTAGCCAAAAAAATTCAGCCAACTTTCTCTTTCCTCCATTGAAACTTTCGGTCAACCTTAATCAAAGCCAAATCTTGTTGTTTTCTTTATTTTTTTGATGGAAACATGTTAATTCTATCATTCTAAACACAATTATATCCCTAGATTCAAAGAAAAAGTAAGAAAAAGTAACAAATCAATCCTTTGAATATTTTGAAGAACTTTTGGTAAGTGATTGATTTTGAAATTCTTTTGATTCAAATATGTTCTTAAGATGTTCTTTGATGTTTATTAGTGATCAAAACATGTTTTGAATGGATGAAATTCAAAAAGTTGGATGGAAACCCTAATAGGAAGAACTTTGAATTAAAGTGTTGTTTTGATGGATTGTTTCGTTCAAATGATGTTTATTTGATGTGTATAACATGAATTAGTGGTGAAATGATTGAAACAAATTCATTTGAATGGAATTCCAAAGTGGCCGAACCATATGGTGTTGAAAAATGGTTTTGAACTTGGTGTTTTTATAGGTTTGAATGATGAAATAGTGTATATTTGATGTGTATGTTATGAATTGGTGATCAATTAATGAAAAGAAATTGATTTGGATGAAGCACTATTTTGGCCGAATCATTGAGGTGCTTGTGTAATGGTTTTGTGTTTGATGTTTAATAGGTTTAAATGATTGAATGATATGTATTTGATGTATATTAATATTGTATGATTGAATGGCATTAAAAAATGGATGAATGGAATGAATGCCATTTTGGCCGAACCATTTGACTTTGTTAGTTTAATGTGTTAGGCTAATGTGTTTAGGAAGAAAGTGTTTGATTATGCTTAAGTGATGAAAATGATGAAAATATATAAGTTTAGATGTATAAAAAATGTTTGATTTAAGTACTTGAAATCATACTTGAACTATGGTGTATGTTTGATATGGAATGCTAAGTTAAGTATATATGAGTTCTTAACTTTCTAAAATATTGATGAATATGTGTAATGTGAGTTAATTATGGTGATAGATAGGTGTTTATGCATAAAGGATTGAAAAATGTGTAAATTGTGCAAAGTGAGGTTGATAGTGCATACAATGTATGCTTAATGTGATTTTATGTGAATAATGTGTTTTGTGATGTTTTTATATCTTACCGAAGTGTTATATGTAAAAATAGGTGAACCGTCGAGAACTCCAGCTCGGAGTGTCGGACGGTAAGCTGACTAGGGCTACTGTCAGTGCATTGGGGGCTAAATTGGTTTAATTGCATAAAAGGTGAGTCCTTATGTATAATCATGCATGATTTGCATCATATATGCTATAATATTTCATTTGAGCCAATAAAATAGAGTTTGATACCCAAAAACACAAACAATGTAAATTGGCCCGTAAATAAGCCCACCGAAACGACCTAAAATGACCTAAACTTTGTTTGTCCATAAAATGAAATTTAGAAAGCCAATTGGACCACCACTTGGCCCAATTTTATAGTCTTGACCTAAGCTTTAAAACGGTACCTCATGGTCCACCTAAATCCTTTGGTAACATACTTAACCAGAAACTACTCAAAAATCCTAAAACGGACCTGTAACGGCGAGAGCCAGTTGCGGCAGCACAACTGGGCCCGCCGGGTATTTTTTTGGCACTACTCAAATTTGTTCTATTATTCATTATAAATATATATATAACTGTTCTAAAGATATATGAGATATATTTGAGCTATTTATACCGTTATATGGAGACACACCCATATGGTACTATAACAGGGCTACCTCGATGGTGTAGCGAGTAATTCCATCGACTGTGTGCACACTTATATTTATTTGACCCTTGCTAGTGAGGAGAGTTATATTCCTTAGTCATAAGGGTTGATCCCCCTTATGTGTGGTGGTTTGTACACTTTATGATAGTGCTGAGGTATAAAATTACAAATAGTGCGATTGCACTTTTCATTTGGCCCAATCCTGTTATATCATATGTGCGTTGACTCGCACACTGGAATCTTATATGAATATTGATATGGATATTATATGAATAGTGATATGAGTACTTGTTATATTCTTACTTGATATCTTATATTGATTCTACAGGCCATTCATGGGCAATCATGGTATCATGATCATTTACTGCATCTTTATATATATAGATTCACTGAGTATTTTTATACTCACCCCCTTCAGTGGTTATCATTTTCAGGTCAGCAGTGAGGCCTGAATTCCATTGGTACCCTCTATCCTCACTGTGGAATTTTGATACTTGTGACATGTAAATTCTAGTCCCAAAAGTATATATAAATATTTGTATAGTATAGAGGTTCCATGGTACTGTAAACTAAGAAATGGCATGTATATATATGTGTGTTTGTATCTTTAAAGATTTGCATATAAGTTATACAATGGTTATATATATATATATATATGTTGTGCTATGCATGGAAATGATTTGATATATATATATATATATATATATATATATATATATATATATATATATATATATATATATATATATATAGTGTTTTGGGGGGAGATAGAGAGTGCTAGGGGGTGTTTGTGTTTAGTGTGTGTTTTTTTTTGGGTTTTTTTTGTG
>CANXYC010082425.1:0-21197 GCA_948193065.1 Aleurites moluccanus | reverse complement strand
AGAAGGAAGACAAGGCTCCATTCAAGCCCAAAACTGATTCCTCTAAAGAAGTGTCCAAATCTTTCAACAAAGAGAAGGACAAAGGTAAACATGATTCTCAAATTCATTTTAGAGATATTAAATGTTTTCATTGTTTGGGAACAGGTCACATAGCTTCACAATGTCCAAATAAAAGAGCTATGACAACAAAACATAATGGGGAAATAGTTTCGGCTAGTGAAGGAAAAGAAGATAGTGATGCTGATTCCATGCCACCTTTGGAAGATGTTAGTGATGATGATGAAGTAGCAAGGGTTGTCCAAGGTGAGATGCTAGTGGCAAGGCGAGCTTTGAGAGCATAAGCTCAAGAAGAATATAACCAGCAAAGGGAGAATTTATTTCATATTATATGCTTTATAAACAATAAGGTGTGTAATGTAATCATTGATAGGGGTAGTTGTGTTAATGTTGCTAGTACCACCTTAGTTGAAAAACTAAATTTACCTACCTTAAAACACCCCAAGCCTTATAAACTGAAATGGTTGAATGATTGTGGGGAAATTAGGCTTAACAAGCAAGTGCTAGTATCCTTTTCTATTGGTAGGTACAAAAATGAGATTTTATGTGACATAATACCTATGCAGGTTGGTCATATTTTGTTGGAAAGGCCTTGGCAATTTGATAGAAGGGCCATACAAGATGATTTCACAAATTATTACACTTTTGATAAAGATGAAAAACATATTACCCTTGTACCTCTTTCATCAAGAGAAGTATATGAAGATGAATTAAAAAGACAAAAGAGTGATGAAAAGAGAGAGAAAAATGTGGTCGAAAGCAAAGAAAAGAGAGTGAGTGAGTTTGAACAAAAGAATAGTGTGGCAAAAGAGTCAAAGAATGAGAAAAAGAAAGAAAGATTAAGTTTGAGTGAAAGGAAGGAAAAGAAGAAGTGAGCAAAAAGAAACACTTGAGTTTTTATGCAAAAGGAAGTGATATTAGGGATGCAATAAATGGTAATCGAACCATACTTGTGCTTTTGTACAAAGAGATCTATTTGAATGCTAATGATCTTAACCCTTCCTTGTCAAGTGTTTATGTGTCTTTGTTGCAGGATTATGAAGATGTCTTTCCCCAAAAAGTCTGTAAAATGTTATCATCTATACAAGTTGTCGATTTGAGAACAAGTCCTTTTGAAGAGAGGGGGAATAATGTGATCCTAGCAAGCTTGCAAGAATACCATGATAAACTTCATGGTGATATGAATGAAGAAGATTTTCAAAGTGTTCTAAATCATCAAGAAGACATAAATAAGAATGCAAGTAATCTACTACACATGCACATTGGATCAACTACAAGAGCTAGGGCCAAAAGGATGAAAGATGTTTTTAATGGGCTAATTAAAAAGATATGGGTTAAGAGCTTCGCGCAAGGGTCAAATTTTATCCAAGAGAGTTCAAAGGACCTAATTAATCTAGTTCAAGCCTGATATCAAGTTTGGCTTAAACATCTTTTAATTATTTATTTAGTGAGTTTTGGGCCTATTTTAATGTCTCCTAAAGTTCAAAACGAATTTTTAATTATTTATCTTATTTTAGAAAAACTTATCCTTATCTAGGAAGATTATCCTTATTTAGGAAGCTATTCTTATCTAGAAAATTATTCTTATTTAGGAAGATTATCCTTATTTAGGAAGGATATTCTTATTTAGAAAATTTATTTTATCTAGGAAGTTAAAGTTAGGGTTTTTATATAAACTAGTCATTATAAATACCTAGCTATTTATGTAAATAAAACAGACTTCAGATTTTGATTAAATATAATTTTGTGAGAATTTTATCCGTTTTGGTTCTTGCTAGAATTGTTTGAACTTATCAAAGCTAATCTCTTTGTGGCGTTCATCAATTATACCAAGGTTCTCTAGCACAGGTTGCTATTGAGTTAAGGTTTCTTATTTCAAATCTGATTTGACTTTTCAAGGGGTCGCTCATCAAGCGTAAAAGTGTTGGATCTCAAAGCAAGTCGATTGAAGTTCGCATCACATTCACTCCCAAACTCACCTCGGTTCTAGTGATGAAAGCCAATTTATTACTAAATTGCTAAGATGTTTATGAATATTATAGTACTTCACATGCTGATGTTGAACCAGTCACATGATTATACTCATTAAAGCACGTGCAATTGCGCAACCATAATTTAAATTGCACAGACGCATCAGCATATGAACAAGTATATACAATAACAAATCATATGAACTTGTACTAAAGTCATGATGGAGGTTGAGAAATGGACTAACCACAAGACTTCAACGATGTCTTTGAAATAAGAATTGCATGTGCCCCAACTGAAGCGAACCAATGTTGGAAATCCAAATACATAGTGTTTGTGCTGTTCCAACCAGGCCTTGGTTTCAGGATCTAAAACAAGACCATCTGATAACATAACCATATGAAATTAAGAGCAGGAAAAAAAAAACAAACATCACCAAGAATTTAGCACTTCTAAGTTCTAACCTCCAGGGTATCTAGAACCAAAGTTCCTATTAATGCCTTCAGCAGTTTCATCAAGTACCCATTCTCGTAAAGCACGGTCTCTGGTAACCAGCTTTATTAGATGAAAATAATCATTTGACAATAATAATAATAAAAAGATGTTGAGAACAAAGGATAATTGATTACCTTAGCAACTATGCTTGCACCACTCACATCTGGATAGAGACTGTCAGCCTTCTTTGCAACAACAAATTTGATGGAAGGAAATATTTCAGATAGTTTTACTCTATACTTCTCAGCATCCCCTACTGTATCCACATAAACCTGGAAACACATTAATTGCAGATACATTCAATCTCTATTATGACATTACTTAACACTGCATATATACTTGGATCTCACGCAATTAAAGAAACTAATTCATGCAGCTAGTCTCAACTAATTTCAGATTCAGGTTTAGATGAATAGGGGTCAGAATGCAGCATTACCACGCTGCAATAGCCTGAAAAAGGTTCAAATGGAAATTAGCGGCCTGATTCTCCTCCAGCATTAAAAGATAGTCATATTATAAGGAATTGGATAGGTTTGCAAGTGCTGTTGGGTTGCAGAGCAATGAAACTGAAAATCTATTGCCTACACGAAAAGAGGCAGTGATGACATCTTGTGTCCCTATATTGACCCTCATGAAATTTTACATGACCACGAACTGCTTAAATTACCAAGGTTCCCACATAAAATTAAGTTATATAAGTGCATAAATTGATAGAAAAACTCAAAAAATAACTCGTAAACACATTTATAAAAATGTTATTAACTACATTTAATCACAATGCAAAAAATAACAAAACTATATCTGAACTCATTCTCAATATGAAAATTAATAATTAATTAGATGAACCAATATTATTTTTATCAAATCATAACAAGAAATAATCAAATAAATTATTTTAGCTTGAATTTGTTATGAACAAGATAATGCAAGGAATTATTTGAATACATATTCCCACAATTCTAATTATGGATTACACATATCAATAATATACATGTACATGTGAACAACAAAAAGTTAGACCAGAACTAGTAAAAATGCTATAAAAGCGTCCATAATGTTGAAAATGAACAACATAAAAGGCCCATCTAAGGAAATATTCTCTCATTTGCTTGGATAAGTACATGCAACACTTTCAGCCACACAATCATGGATAAAAAGCTGTGAAAACACGATTAGACATTACAAAAATCGGTATGAATATTACAATGATACTTTGTTCTAGGAATTTAAGGCCTAGGAGGAATATATGATGCTATCATTTAAACAATTTCCATTTCTTTGTTTCTAAATTAAAAAGGTATATTAATCAAAAAGTAAATTACTACCAGAATTAAAGACCATCTGCACCTTGTTTGATGCTGCAAAGATATTTTGTGTAACCTGACATAGATTTTGCTTCCCATAAAGAGGTGTATAAATCTTATGCATAAGCTGTAACTTCTTCTAAATCACGTCTCCGTTGCCAATTCTTGCATTACTTAGTGAATAACCTAACAGCTAATTTTGAATGTGGCATTTGTTCATCATATTCAGAATCAAGGATAATATTATGTATTCTAATACAAAGGATTCAAGAGCCCTATTTGAGAAATGATCATACATTCAATGTAAAACTCATATCCAATAAGTAGAAACAGACTTACCTCAGTCAAAAGAACTCCTAACTTTAGCACCCTAGTGACAAGGCCAATTGCAGAGTCATGCGATATCTCATTTATCTTGTTCCTATTAAGGAAAACAATCAAACCATGTAAAGAACAATGAAACTAACAAAAACGAAACTTCCAAGAATGCTATTATATTACATACTAACCTTTTTAGCATTTTAGCAGAGAGCTCCCTTGGATCAATGATATCAACAGCCCAGCCAATTGATTCATTAGCCTTTAAATTTTCAAACAACTCTTCCCACTTCTCTTCTTTTAGAGTTTTTGAGTCTGCCAGTAATCAAATAGAACACTTTAATATTAAATTGAAAAAAGAAAAAAAAAAACTTCTTGAAGCCATAAATTATCATTTCTTATTAAATTTAGATTTTCAAATACGGAGGTAAATAGCCAAAACTTCTTGAAGCCACTTCTCCAAGATAATGGCACATCATATCAATTTGAGGTTTTTTCTTTCTTTATTTATTTTTTTAATCTTCTTTAATCAAGAGATCATAATATTCCAATTTATATTTACACATTTTTAGAGCTTTCATGAGAAAATTGAAACAAAATTAAATAAAAAAAAAGTAATAAAAAGGAAGATAATGCAAAGTAATAAATTAGGGCAAAAAGAACAAAACCAGAGCAAAACGAAATGTCACAAGTAAAAAAAAAAAAAATGTAAAATCAAACCTGCAAAATTCAAAGGATAAAGAGTCTTCCCATAGGAACGAGCACAGTACAAGCACCCGTACACCATAGGTCCTGAAACCAATAATAAATCCCCAAAAAAAAAACTGTAATCAGAAAAAGCAGAGGAAAGAAAAAGAAAATTTCAAGAGAATCAAAACCGGAGACAAAATTAGGATAAACAGATGTAGGGAAAAAAAAAAGGGAAACTGAAAAAGGTTATACCAAGAACAGGACCACGGCAAGCTTCATCTATTCCCATAATGCAGGGCTTCGACGCCCATTTGGGAAGAGTCGGTCGAGGTTCACATCCCAATGGGAACCCACTCTCACGCCCTCTCTGTATGGCGTTTCGGTTCCCGCCAGAAATAAGCCAATTAAGCTATAGAAAAAAGAGGGTTCTGTTTCGGCTGTGCCTTTTTATTTGGTCAATAGTCAACACTCTGATAGTCTGCTCAGCATAAAAGAGTATTCCTATTTATTTTTTAGCTTACCAAATGAGTCGGGTGAGGCAGATTTGGATTGGGTGATTTTATGTTTATGTTATTTTGGGTTCAGATTGTATCATCATTTTATGTTTGGAATCTTACAAAATACCCAAAAGACTAAACAAAATATCATTTTTATGGCATTTTCTTTTTTTCAAAATTATGATTTATTTAAATAATTATATTTTTACACTATGTACAACTTGCATATTACTTTTTCTTTTCACCCGTAACCATGAAACAATGACTAATCTCTTATTTAGTATAAATAAATTTATAAAATTTTATATAATTTATTTATAAATCCATAATTCATTTAGAATTTTAAATAATTAAATATGTAAAATTAAAAATAATTAAACAAAATCATATCAAAATAATTAATATTTGCAAATGAATTCTATAATTTTAAATCAATAAATTTTATAATACTAAAATACTCTTATTAATTTTAATATTTTACTCTCTTTTTATTAATTGATTATTTCAAACTCTTTTTAAAAATAACTCCCTCCTCTTTTTTTTTCTAAATATATGTAATTTTTTTTATTTTTAACATGTTTAATTTTTTATTTTATTTTTTATTAAATATTTATTTAATTATTTTTATTGTTTATTCATTTTTCATATTAAAATAAAAATATTTTATTTTCTATTTTAAAATTATAATAATTTAAAAAAAAATAATTTGTATGTCAGAAAATATAAATTGTAAATATTTTAATTTTTTTTCAAACATATTTAATTAGTCATAATGAATAACATTAAATTTTCAATTTTATAATTTATTCATCCGAATCACTATGGAAGCTAGATCTGCTTAATATAGACCTATAAAAAATTAATTATTTAATTGTTTTTATTTTTTAATTTTTTAATTTAACTATAACTCAAAACTTCGACTCGATCATTATATTTTTTTAAGTATAAGTTAGATATTGTGATTAAATAATATTAATAATTTGTATTTAAAATTTTTAAAATAAAAATTAATTATTTAATTATATTTCAATTACTTTTATACTTTTAATTTAACTACAACTCAAAACTTCAACTTTAAACCTTGTAATTTTTAAATATTGGTTTGAAATTGTGGTTGAATAATTTTTCACAAATTATATTTATAATATTTGTAATTTAATACCATAATTTTAAAAATTTTATTTTTTAATTTTTTAAAACTATAGTTTACTAAGAGTTAGGGTCGATTTTAATCGAATTGAAATTTTAGGCAAAATCGCAACGAAATTCTTTAAGTAATTCATTTTTCTTAAATAATAATAAATGTAAGCCCACAAATATAAGTAAAATATATATAAATAGTGGCCTTATATTATAATAAAATGTTCAATTAGGTCTTTTAATTTTATTTTATTCAATTAAATACATAATCTTTATTTTTTTAAAAAAATCAACCCTTTTAGTAATAAAATATAATATAATTTATCAATAAGAAAATTATTAATAATTTTTATTCTAAATATTATAATAAAAGATCTTGAAATGGAGAGAACTGAAAGTAATTAACTGATTTTTTTTTTTTATTATTCTTTCACAAATACAAACCCCTTAATAAATTTAATTATTTATAGCCAAGATTGTATTTTGTGTTTAAAAAATAGTATATATAAAAGTGTATTATTAATAAATATTAAATTAAGTTTTAAAGAATTGTATTTTCATTAATGTAATATGAAATTTTTAAAAAGAAAATAAGTAAATAAATAATATATTTATAGGAATATTTTTTACTAAGTTAAATATTAAAATGAATTATATAATTATATCAGACACAATATTCATTTCATTTGAAATGAATTATGTATTTATTATTTAATATATCAAATATGAGAATTCATTTACAAATGAATTCTATTGAGAATTGTAATACTCTCTATATGTATTATTTGTATTTTGTACTCTGATTAATTATTTTGAATGGATTTATTTGAGTAGTGATAAATTTTGATCTTTTGTTATGTTCTATTTTGTTTTCTGCTAGTTCAGTATGATATAATATGATTTGTTGAGTATAGATGGCTCTTACAGAGAGTTTTTATATGTTAAACTGTGTTTAGTTGAGTTTTGGTTAAATTAGGTTGGAGAGAAGTTAATAATTACCTCATAACCTTCTTTCACATGCGTGAATTAGTCTTCACGGATATGAAAGGTCGACCTTCACGAGCGTAAAACATCGAGTTTTATATATATCCGTTCATTTATCACTTGTCTGCAAATTAAACCATTTTCTCTCTCTTTTTAATTCTTAACCACCAAACCCTAAATCCATTTTGTTTGTATTTCTAAAGTATTAATACTCACATTAATATTTCATTTTGGAAGGCAAACAATTTGAGAAAACTATTAAATCATTCCAAGTCAATATTTCTCTAAAATCCCCATTTGAGGAGAAAGATGTATTTTCTCCATAATTTGATTTATGTTATGATTTGAGGTTATAGGTTGTTAGAATAGTTATGTATGAGTTACGGGGAGTATATTAAAGACATTAATAGATATAGATTTTGGTTGTTAGAATAATAAGGACAAATGGTGAATAGTATCAATTCTTTTATTCTTCCATGATTTTCTTAAGAAATGGTTAAATTAAGTTTAAGAACTATTTAAATAAGTTTTAGAGAGTCTTTGATTGCAAGAATTTGTTATGAATAATGTTGGGTAAGGAAAACCCTAAATTTGTAGATTATTATAATGTGCTAAGCTTGGAGTATTAAATGCAATTAAGTTGATTTGGAGCTTGAGGATTTCGAGCTTTAGTTTTGATTGTGACTTTGTAGAGGTTAGTTATGCATATGTGTTTTGTATGTATTTGCATATACATATATATTATTCTTTTGTTAATACTCATTTTAAGCATATCTATGCAATTTTTAAGTTGGTATTTTTTTGAACCAACGATATTTATTATAAATATATTTTGTTTCCATTGTTATGCTTTAGATATAGTATTATTATCCATTCATTTGGAGCCAACTCGTTATTATAGTATAAACCGATTATTCTGGAATTTTTTTTTTATTTTAAGAACCTATGTTATCAATATTTGTATTATGAACCTAGTAGATATATAGTCATAATGTTTTCCCTATGAGGGAAAAATCATAGGACTGTGTGCACCAATGAATCAATTGATAGAGTCAAAGTATTATGGTTCGTCCTATAAGGGACAAAGTTTCTTTGGGCGTGTGTTAGTGCAAACACATGTATTCTGTAAGGATATTGTAGTATTCCTGTTCTGTTATGAATATGTCGTTAGACTCCTGTTATGTTTATATTGTTGTGACATTTATATTGCTTATATATATATATATATATTGTGATGTGTGATGTATATATATATTTGTGATGTGTCATTTCTTGTAGATTCTTCTGACTTCTGAAAATCATAACAGAAGGAGGGTGAGTTTTCAACTCAATGAATTATGCATATGTCATATATGAGGTTCAGAATCATATCAGAGGTTCAAATGTTTTCTTATATATATATATATATATATTGTGATGTGTGATGTATATATATATTTGTGATGTATCATTTATTGTAGGCACTTATGACTTCTGATTTCTGAACTTTGTATTTTGATATTTGATTTCTAATTCATCTTCTAATATGTATATGAGTTTTGATTATTTGTATATATTCTGACCTCTATATTATGAAATTCATTTATGATATATATGTATAAGAAAACATTTGAACCTCTAATATGATTATGAAACTCATGTATGACATATGCATAATTTATTGAGTTGAAGACTCACCCTCCTTCTGTTATGATTTTCAAGTGCTAAAGTCGTCAGTCCAGAGACCAATGATAGAGCTTCTTGATTTCTTTCTCCAATAAGCTATTTGAAAGTTTGGATTATGTTAATTTTGGATATACTTTATTATTATTTTGAGATGTAATTTCCTTAGAGCTCCATTATAGTTAAATAGTTGTACTATTCTTTTAGGTTATCACTTATTCATTTTATATAGAGGACCTTATTTGCCTTTGATCCATGGTGAACAAGTTGATTATATTTTGGGTGATTATATCATAGGTTGATGATGATGTTTATGATTTGGAATTGTGGATGGATATAGATATTGTTTTGTTATTGACACAAGTTAGATTAATATGTTCTACGGATTTTTGGTGGCCTTAAACCTATCTATGCTGTAAGACCATTGCAGCTATAATTTTAGGATGTGACAATAATTTATTTGCAAATGAAATAAATTTCTTGATAAAATTGAACCAAACATGATATAAAATTAATTTTGATTCACGTGAAAACAAACGATAAAAAGCAAGAGTCAATAAAGTAATTGACAATAAAGCAACTAAGACAAAGACAACAAATAATAGCAATAATATTATAATTCCACATAAAAAGTAAAAAATAAATGCACATAAAAAATAAACCAAAATAAAATAAATATGTACTAAAACAAATATTAAAAACCAAAAATATAAATAAACATATATCAAATATTATAATCAATTATAAACATAATAGAAAACCACTATAAAACAAAATCTAGAAAAATGATATATATTTTCTACAAAAATGCAGCAAATAGTATACGTTAAGTATATCTTTTTATAAATGTAAGTAGTATATATAATTTAAAAAATGATATATGTTAAGTGTTTATTCAACAATGAAAAATGGGTTGAACAAATGACATCAAAATAAACCAAACATATACAAAAAATAAAATATAAAAATATAAAAAAAATTAACAGTAAAAAAATCTTAAAATCAATTTTCAATTTCTGTAGATCTGATTTTTTTAATGATAATTCTTATCTTTTTTGAATAATTCTCAATATTTTTAAAAACTGAAAATCATAAAAAAAAAAAAAGAAAGAAAAGAAAAATGAAAGAAAATTTTCAAACTAAAAAGAAACAATAGAGAAATTAAAAGAAAGCAAAAAAAAAAAAACTCTAAAATAACTATATACATGTTCAAAATCGTACCAGAATCAAAGAAACAAATGAAAAGATCACGAAACAAATGAAAAGATCACAAAAAGAAATGATGAAAAATAGAAGAGAGAAAAAAAAAAAGAAAATAGGAAAAAATTTTGAAACAAAAAAAAGCAGTAAATAAGTTAAACAAAGCAAAAAATCTCTCAAATAATTAAATGTATGTTCAAAATCATGTCCAAAAATAAATAAATAAAAAACGAAAAGAAATTGAAAATGTCACGACATACTTTTGGGCCGCAACGGTCCTAAAGCACGGATAGACCTAAGGTCACCAAAAACCCATAGAATCCATGAACAATCCATTTATCGACCATTCAATCAATATTAACTCATTTATCAATGCTTAAATCCCATTTATTACTTATAAATTTTACAGAAATTTTGCCAGAGTTTCATTTGTAATTTTAATGTTATTCCAGACCCAAAACCGAGTCTTTCAAAATTACACAGCCTGCACTAAAATTATTTTTACACTCCTAATAATTTGTTATCCTTATACCCTTAACTTCACAGTTTAATAGTCATATATGACACTTTTAAATATTTTTCAAAATATATGAATTTCATTTTTTAGCTTTTTCCGTATCATTGTTATTATCAATTCACTATCATTATCATTAAGCATTACACATTATAGTCATTCATTACTAAATTTTAATAGCAAATCACATTACATTTTAACATCACTTAAATGTCAATTACTTCAATATTTATATATCACTATAGTTCTCAATCATCTAAGTACCATGGAGCTCTAAGAATTGACACTCACGATCTTTAGAAAATAAAATTCTACCTCGATGTACTTGACATTCCAAGTCTAAAAAGGAATTGATTTGGAATCATCTTCCTCTATTTCATCCCTGTAAAAAAAAATTATAAACCACTATTTGGAGAATATAAAATACTCAGTGAGCATGTATACATCATTAAACAAGTGATATAAACATATGATAATAAAAGTTGTCAATGGAAGTCAAGTGTCAATAAATACAATGAAGAATATCAGTATGTTCAATTTGCTTGTCAAAGATTAATTAATTTGCACACCAAATGTCTTTGAAAGTTTGGAACAGGTAACAATCAAATAGATGATAAACAATACTCGATGAAAGAATGGCCATCAACGGTAAGTAATAAGATATAAGCTTGGAATTAATGAACAGGTAAATAATACTCATATCATGTAGATAAGACAGATAAAGGGCCATGAACACGTATAATCTCATATCATTCTCATGTCAATCTCATATCATGTACATAAGGCTGATCAGACCCTATGGCTAGGACAGTTAACCCTTCCCAGCTAGGGTATCATGTAAAATCAATGTGCACATTGCCGACGGTATGTACCCACTACCCCGTCGGAGAGGCAGCTCTGTCAAATCCACATGTAAAATAGGCCAATAGAAATCAATAACAATATCAAGTATTCATTAGGAACATTATAGTACAATGGCTTCTGATCGATACACATGGACTTTCTTGTTAATCAATGTCAATACATTTTGTTAATCATGTATTAATTTCTTTACTTGATAGAAAGGTAGCAATTAACAATAGACATCATGGAATGTGGTTAAATATTTGGTGCGCATACTTTTGGAAACATTAGAGTACATGATCAATCAAGAACAATAGGCATTTCAATATCAATAACAATCAATGAATATGGATGATTTCAATCTTTGAGAATGATCAAAGAATGATCAATAATAGCAAAGTGCCATTTAACCAGGAAAGAAACATATTCATTGGGTCAACAAATTAAGGCATGAATAAGATGTATACATTACTCATCTTAACTTATAACTTGTACATTTCCCTTTTCCTTTATCCTTGATTCTTTGCCTTATCTCTTATGGTATCCACCACGTCTCTTATTCATTTTTGACTCTACATATTCAATTAATTTCCATTTAGATACTACATAAACTTACATTACTTATACTTATATTAAAGAAAATTCCTCAAATTTCCAAGTTACTAGGGTTTTTTCTATGCAAAATTCTTTACTGACAGCTTGTGTTCCATTACTCATATCTCTTTCTACAATTATCCAATTACTTTAATTATTATTCATAATTAAACTTAACATATAAAGTTTTAACATATCCAAATTTCACATTAAACTCATTACTACATAATTTATAGTATTAATTTAAACTTACTGTTACAACAAGTCTTACTGCCTGCATTCTGCCTACAAATCTTATTCTGATAGATACTGTTCTTTTGCTAATAACTCAATAAATACTTAATCAATTACTATAATTAATTTTCCTATTGAAAATAGACACATAAAATTATAACATATCCAAATTTTAGAATTTTTGGATCACTGAACAATTATTAGTGAATTTCCAAAATTAAACTACTGCCCTGAAATCTTTATCCAGACATACCATGTTTTCATGCCTATAATTAATGCCGTACTCATCCAATTACAAAACTATTTTACATTCATTTATATAACATATAAATGAACATCTTTTATGTTTAACACTTTCTCTAATTCAAATTTTAATATCCTTATATTAATAGAATTTTGTAACCTATGTTCTGTTAAATAGTCATTCTGAGTAGTCTACACTTATGACCTAATATCTCATAAACTACAAATTTAATTGAAAAATTCTTTTACAAGATTATATATAAAATATAAATGACCACTTTTTATGTTGAATACTTATTCTAATTCTATCTCTAACAGTCTGTAAAATAAAAATACTATAGCATTTTCTAAAAACCTAACTCCAGGTCAGTCACAGTTTTTACCAAATAACTATTTCCTCACTTCGAATTTTTCAAATTCCTTTTACATACATCTAATTAACATATTTATCTACAAATTTCATGTTTTAACCATCTTCAAATTCAGTGATTAAAATTTTAGAATATTAGCCACAATTTATTGCTTCAAATCAAATTTCAGAAACTATATAAATCCTAACTCATTCTTTATGTTTTTAACTTAATTACCTCAATTATTTACCAAATTAAACCTTAAAAATCTTAAATACAATTAAAAATGATAAGTTTAGAATCATTACCTTATATTAAATTCTTGGATTCTATCTTCTTTGATCTCTCCAAATAGCTTCACATAATTTCCATCAACTTCCTTTCTTAACTCTTCTTTCTCTCATCTCTTCCTATCTAATTTTAGTTGATTTATTTGGAAGAATTAAGAAAATATTTCTTTGGTTCCTTTCTTTCTCACATGGTTCGGCCACTTCCTCCTCCATTTGCTATTTCCATCTTCTTTTTATATACACCAAAAGCCAACCAAAAAGAAATGAAGACAAAGGAAGAATTTTCTAGAATTTATGATGATTTGTCACCTATTCAATTAATTAATAAATCAATTAATCATTTTCTATCAAAAAAATTCATATTCTCACTATTATGGCCGGCCACCTTGGCTTATTTCTAGAATGAGTGGGTTCCACAACTTTGTTTAATTGCACTTTGGCCCAAAATTTTTCTTATTTATATTTTTGACCCCAAAACTTTTTATAATTTATTTTGTCTATTCTGTTTAGATTCAACCTCAAGTGTGGTGAGTGAAATATCTTATTTTAAGTTGTTCTATCATTTAAAAATAGTTCTGGGTCATTTCTGGATCCCAGACAGTGGGTTTCCAAAATTGCTCCCAAAGTTGCCTTTATTTATAATTTTGCCATTACTCTTATTTTCAGTATTCTAAAACATTTTTCAACTCTTTCTTTTCACCATAATTTCAAATAAAATTAACTTATTTAATTTCCTAAGTCTGGGTCAGAAATTTTTAAATTTACTGAACTGCTATTTCCCTGACAGTGTTATCGACACTGATGATTTCCGGAAAATATCTCATTTGCATTCCAACTGTATCTCTAAAATTATTTCTAATCATTTCAATGATTTCAACCCAAAAATTAAGAACTATATCATGCATTCAAGATAGGAATTTTTAGGGTATTACATAAAATCATAAAGAAAAAAGAAAAAGGATAAAAAATGGAGGAGAAAGAAAAAAAGAAAAAGAAAATAACAACAAATTTTGAAATAAAAAAAAGCAGTAAATAAGTTACAAAGAAAGTAAAAAAATCTCTCAAATATTCAAAATCATGCTCAAAATCAAAAGAATAAGTGAAAAAAAACTGAAAAATCACAAAAAAAAGGATGAAAAATGGAAAAGAAAGAAGAAAAAAAATAAAATAGGAATAAAATTTTGAAACAACATGCCCAAAATGAAATGAACAAGTGAAAATAAGAAAAAATAATGAAAAATAAAAGAGAAAGAAAAAATATAAACAAAATTTTGAAATGAAAAAGCAGCAGTAAATAAGTTTGAAAAAAATCTCTCAAATAACTAAATATATATTTAAAATTAAGCCCAAAATCAAAGAAATGAGTGAAAAGAAACTGAAAATCACAAAGGAAAAAAAAAAGATGAAAAAAAAGAGAAAGAAGAAAAATGAACAAAATTAAAAAACAAAAGAGAAACAATAAATAAGTAAGAAAGGAAAAAAAAAAACTGTATAAATGAAATATCCAATAGCTAAAAATATATATAAAAAAAATATCTACAGGATAAAAGAAATAATAATAAAAGGTATTTTATGATGTTTGTGTTATTATTAGTAAAGTAATTATTATAATTTATTTTTATGAGTTTAAATGAAATAAAATTATTTTAATTAATAGAAAATATGGTTCACCAAACAGAAGGAAATGGACAAAAACAATTAATAGATTAAACCATTTTATTACATATTCTAATTTAAAATAAGGAAAAATATTTTATAAGGAAAAACTATACCTCAAAATACGATTATTGAGGTTTGGTAGTCCAATTTCATATAAATCATTCAATATTTTTATATTTAATTAATACATTAAACATCTAATATATATATATATATATACATATATAAAATCTTTGTGGCAATTCAATAATTCCACTTTTCCATGTACATATCTTTAACAATGCCTCTCAAGTGGCAATAAGCCCACTTGTCAAACATGTGAATGTAAATGGATTCATCAAAAGTTATATAGGATTAGAAGAATATAATCTCAAAAGCTAATTATTATTATTATTATAATATAAGTCATTCAATATTTTCGTATTTAATTGATGTGAGACTTTCTAAGTTAAGCACATCCTTTAATACTAGAAGAGCCAGCAATCTGCCTTGGCTCATGAATTCCTAATCACTTGTATACATCCTTAAGATTGGAAGAGCAATCTGCCTTGGCTTATGAACTCCTAAACTCATGAGAGATGTCTTATATGGCTATATATATATATATAAGAGCAACTTGGCTTGTTATGGAGTCTTTATAATGTATCATTGAATCTCAGAATGTTACAGTGGTTTGGGCAAGTGAGATATTACCCTGTTAACCATTGAAGTGTTGCGTATTTTTGACAGCTTGCAATATAATTTTAATTCCCAAATCCAAAGCAGTTGAAGTTAGTCACATGACATTGTGTGGCTCTGTTTGAAAAATGCATTGATCTACAAATATTGAATTAATTTGTTTTATAAAAATTATTCTAAATAAATTGAAAATCAATAATGAATCAATTTATTTATTTTCAATTACCTTTATTTAATTTGAAAATAATAATAATAATAATAATAATAATATTCCAACTCTAGTATATTATAATATAAATTATAAGCGATTATGTAATTTGATTATGAGTCAAATTTAATTAAAATTGAATTCTTATAAAATTAAATATAAATTGACATGGATTTTTATTTACTTTAAAATAATTTTTCACATTCAAATATTTGAATTACATAAATATTTATTAAAATAATTACTTATTTAACATAATTGGGTATTTAGAATTTAATTTTCATATTTATTTTTTATAATTTTATATTTCAAATTCAAATCCAAATTTATAATCATTTCAAACGACTATCTATTCAAATAAATTCTAAATTACTTTATTTCAAACATATGAAAATTAATAAAATTAAATTCATATAAATTAAATTTTTATAAAATCTAAGTTTTCAAGGAAAATTCCATTTAGAAAATTTATTCATTGACTTCTTATCTTGTTAGACAAATAATTATCTTAGGGTGTTAGATATACAAAACGTTTGACAAAGGAAAAGTTCCCCCTTTCCCCTTCCTCTCACTATCTTGCACACTTGTAAGGAAGATACCTGATAATGTAATACCCCGAAATATTTAAGATCTCAAATTGGATTGCGTAAATGGAAATTCAATAAGATTAAAAGAAATGTATTAAGAAATTAGAAATTGTATTTAAGAAAAATTTAATTATTTTCGATTTTTAAATTTCATCGGATTAAGGATAGAAAAATAATTAAGGATAATTAATTAAAATAAAATGAATTAATGAAAATTTCATGAAATTAAAGTGTACGATAGTTAATTTGGAGATAAGAAAATGGATTTAGGAAAAATTATAAATTATAAATTTTTGGAGTTTTATCAAAATAAGTACGGTATAAAAAAATTTTAACTATAGAAGTTGAGTTATTAAATTGAATTGAGGTACCAAAAGTAATGTAAGGTTCCATAGGACTTTAATTGGAAGAATTTGAGAACTCAATTAATAAGAATTAAAAATAATTGTGGTAGCAATTATAAATATGAAAAATTATAGGCAAAAGTATAATTACCCAAAGTTGTGTGACCCACCAAGCCAAATGTCATTTTAATCCATAAAATCTAGAATTCTCTAAGGAAAAATCTTTGGAGTGGTTGGCCAAAGGGATAAAGAAAGTAGGATTTTTATTGAAAATTTTTTCCAAAAATTTATGAAAATTTGACAAATGCTCAAATTCTAAAATTTTCTCCATTTTTCAACCTTTTCATTAGCTTAGTATAAATAGGAAGGAGATGGATAGCCAATTGAACATCTAATGGCCAAACCATCCATGAAAAAGCCACCAAAAATATTTTCCCAAATTCCCTTCCATAGAAACCAAATGTTGGAGCAAGGAAAGGTTAGATAAGAAAAATTATTAAGGAAAAATTTATGGAATTGCTATGCTTGGAAGAGAAAGGAAGAGAGACTTTATTTAAGGTAAGGTTCTTAACTTATTGTATATATAATATATAAATGGGTATATCAAAAGACATTTTATCCCAGATTGAAATATTACAAACTCTTATAAGAGTATATATTTACTATTACACTTCATAGTTAATAAGGACTTATGAGTGGACCACACTATCCATATGGCATGAGTGGGTGCACACCTTATATCACACATGTGCATGCCGCTCGGATTAGTTTGGCACGGTGCAGTGGGGTGCGCGCGTGTAAAACCGGAACACTATTTTTTTATTTCTTTTACATTCACCCAACTATAATAGACTCAAAACCTATTTAATTTTCCTAAACTGAAAAATCTTCTCACTAATGGTTATGACCGTTCTTTCTTTAATTCACCTAATTATGGCATTAAAATTTTATCTGTGAATGCTGGTTCCTTTCTCCTATATATTACAGTAAGGAGAAGTCTTGTATATACAAAGAAAAAAATACAGAGTCTTACTAGTCTGAGCAAAATAGTTTCATAGTTGTTTTTGGAGCTTCTTTATTCTTGTGTTTGTTTCAAGGGAGCTATAGCTATTGAATCTTAGAGGTGATTTTGGTTGGGACCTGTGAGCATCAGTAACCTACTGAGGGGCCAAAATATTCCTTAAGAATAATGATATCTCATGCCTCAGCTAATTAGATAAGTTGTTTCGATATTATTTTCTATTTTACTTGGTTATGAATAAATTAGTGAATGGTTTTGGTCTGTATTTTTAATTCTGGTTAATTGCTAAGAACAACAATCTTAAGGAATATTATGGCTTCTAATCATGTTGATTCTACTATGCTTGCTGCCATTAAGGTTGTTCCTGATTTAACCAGAATAGAACCTTTCAATGGTGAGAATTTTAAACGTTGGCAAACTAAATTAATGTTGGTACTGGATAACGCTAAGGTTAGCCATATTTTGTCTAAACCAAAACCTTTTGACCATGTTGATTCTGATAATGAAACTGTTAAAAAGATAAATTAGAGAAATTATCTATTTGGGCTTCTGCTGATAAAATTTGTAGGGCTATCCTTTTAAATGTTTTATCCAATGAATTATTTAATGTTTACTGTTTATATAAGACTGCCATTGAGTTATGGGATGCTTTAGTTTTGAAATATGTTATTGAAGATGATGGAGTTAAGAAATATGCTATAGAAAATTTTTTGCATTTTCAAATGTCTGATGATAAGGATGTCTTTGCACAAATTCATGAGTTTAATTTGGTTGTTAATGAATTAACTACTGAGAATATTGTTTTGCCTCCTGTCTTTGTTGTTGGCTCTTTGATTGATAAGTTACCTAAGTCCTAGTTAGATTATAAGAATAATATGAAACATAAGAGGAAGATTTTACTTTTGAGGAACTTATAATCCATCTTAGAATTAAAGAGAAAAATAGAAAATTGAACTAAGCTGCCAAAGCTAAAGAATTAATCTATAAAGCCAACCTAGTTGAAGATAGAAAGAAAAACCATGACAACTCTAGATATAACCATGGGCAGAAACGCCATAACAACTAAGGACAAGGTCAATACCGCAATTTCAACCAGGGCAATAGGTCAAATCAATATCAGTCTAAGAAAACTAAGGGAGCTTGTTTTGTTTATGGAGTTTCAGTTCACTATGCTGCCCAATGTAGACACAAAAAAAGAGAAAAGAACAACAACTTTCATAGGGCAAATTTGGTGGAAACTGAAGATGGGAATACAATAGTTGCAATGGTGACTGAGGTGAACATGGAAGAAAATCACAAAACTTGGGTGATAGATTCAGGTGCCACTAAGCACATATGTGCAAATCGCTCTGTTTTTTCCACCTACACTCTTTTATAAGGCATGCATGTCTAAATAGCAGAAGACTGCTTTACTTATGTTCTAGGAAAAGGAATTGTGAATCTTAAACTGACTTCAGGAAGAATATTGTCCTTTACCAACACACTTCATATGCCAACAACTAGGCATAATTTAGTGTCTGTTACTCTTCTTCTGAATGTTGGTATTAAGATTACTATAGAGTCTAATAAGGTAGTACTTACTAGGAATGGGAACTTTATGGGGAAAGGTTATGCTGATCATGGTGTAATATCTGCCATTTTATAGTGTTTTTATTGATTTTGTGTGTTTGGAGAACTTATTAAAAATTTTAATGAGAATGTTGAGAATTTCAGGAAATTTCTGTTTTGGATGTTGCAGGATTTTTTAATGATAATTTCATGTTCTTAAAGATATAATTTGGTAAAGTGTAAAGCATGAAAGTTGTGAGTTTATGTCTTGATTATAATTCTGTAGAATGTTTTGGCAAAATTCTGTGTGTGTATCGAGTTGTGTCTATTTGAGTAAGGCTAGTCTGGTTGAGAGTTCCTACAGGGATGCAGTGTCTATTTGGAATTACTGGGAATGACTGAGGCAGAATTAGCTGAAGGTGTGAACATGAAAAATATTTTTTGTGTGTTGTAAAGATGACTGTAAAATTTTAGAATTTTTGGATAAGTGTATCTCAGTGTAGAGTGGGTTTTATCAGACCTATTCGGAGAAATTCTAAGGCAGCAAGTCTGAGTGATCTTTAGAGAGTCACCATGGTCTTTGTGTTGATTCTTTTGATTTGAGATTTTGATATGTTATACTCCTGTATGTTGATTTTAAGTGATAAAAAGAATTAGTAAGTTTGGATATTTGTAGTTCATTTGCGAGCTGGCTAAGTGTGGGATGTTCAGGCAGAAATTTAACTTAGAAGAATTTGTTATGGCGAGCCAGTAAAATGCGAGGAGGCATTTTGCAAACTGGCAATGCGAAGTGGCGAAGAGCTTTGGAGAAGAGGAAAGGCGAAGAGGATTTGGCGAAGAGGATAAGGCGAAGTGGCATTATGCGAAGAAGCGTTATGCGAAGAGAGAATGTGCAAAGTGGCAGTTCGCGAAGAAGCGAAGAGAGAATGTGCGAAGTGGCAGTTCGCGAAGAAGCGAAGAGGCGAAGACGCAAAGAAGCATTGCCGAGGTGGCATATGCGAGGAGGAGTTGCGAGGAGAGTCTGGCGAGGCAGCATATACGAACTGGAATGTGCGAGGTAGCATTACCGGATCAAGATTGGCGAGCTGGGAATGCGAAGTGGGAATGGCGAGCTGATTGGCGTGTTTCTGGGGCAGTGTTTATTTAAACCCAGTGAACCCCAGTAGCGTTTCATGATTTTCTTTCTTCTACCTTCGATTAATTTCAATCTTTTCTCAGAATATTTCCATTTCTTGTCTAAGGCATTAATATTTAAATTAATGCAATAGAACTCTAGATTATTCAGTATTAAGGTAGAAATAATCAAGATTTGAGCAATAACCTCAGAATTTCAGTTTGAAGGAAATAAGGTAAATTTTCTTCCTAAACTGTTTTCTTTGGATTTATTTAAGTCTATGGGTTAGAATAATTAATACTGGATATACAGAATTTATTGCTAGTGATATGAAGCTATTAATGGTAGTTAATGTAGGAGAAATCAACTTAGTGAGACTGCCATAAACAGTAACTCCGAAAATTTAATACAAATTTAATGCAGATTTTCTTTAAGAGATAAATGAAATTATTGTTGGGAATTAAGAATAGAGACTCTAAGATAATTAATTAATAGGAAATCATGTGGAATATTATTGGTTTGGAGAAACCCTAATTTTATATATTTGGGGAATTTCTTAGGAGGAGAAATTCAAAATTGATTGAGGAATTATAAGTGGGCAGATTGCTAAGAGGAATTTAAGAGAAAATTTGTGTAAGAGGTAAGTATGAACATC
>CANXYC010082378.1:0-12953 GCA_948193065.1 Aleurites moluccanus | reverse complement strand
TAGGTTCCCAAAGTGCACGATGGACCAATGAATTTACTCTCATTGGGAAGAGCGTTCTATCCACAGGGTCATAAGGTTTCAATCTCACAAGAAATATATTGGTCACAAGACCATCAACATATATCACAATTTCAATCAATTTTAACAAGTATAAATCATGTGAACTTGATCCAAAAAGATTGACCAAGTCACTTTATATATATATATATATATATATATATATATATATATATATATATATATATATACACACACACACACACACAGGGTTATCTCATGAACAATTGGAAAATTTCGATTTTAGAATATCATAAAATTTTTAATTAATAGTTCAATAATATAATATCAAGTATATAAGAATCGTATGGTTTAGCATTATGAATATTCAGTCATATCATCTCAAAGAAATAATAAACAAATGCAATATTCATACTTAACTTAACACAATTTCTCCTTAAATTTTCTTCAACAAATTGCACAACTCCAAACTCCTCAATTTCCTTGATTTTCTCCTCCTAAGAAATTTTCCCAAATATTCAAAATTAGGATTTTTCTTTATCAATAATACTCACTATGATTTCTTAACATTTAACCATCTTAGAGTTTCTATTCTTAATTTCTAACATCAATTTAATTCATGTCTTAAAGAAAAATCTGCATTTAATTCGGATTTACTGTTCATGCTACTATTCATGACAGTCCATTAATTCTGATTTCTCCAACATTAATTACAATGTATAACCTTAAAATGCTTAAAATAAATTCTATACACCCATAATTAATTATTCTAATCATCAGAATTTATTAATCTAAAAGAAAATGACATTTGAAGAAAATTTACCTTATTTCTTCAAAACTGAGATTCCTGGGATAATCTGCTTAAAACTGATGATTACTGCCTTGAAATATGCTAATCTAGAGTTCTAATGTATTAATTTTGAGTATTAATGCCTTAGACAATAAATGGAACTGATTTGAGAAAACAGAAGAAGAACGAAGAAAAGAAGAAAGAAAATCGTGCAGAAAATCACCACTGGCCACTGGGTTAAATAGGCCACTGCCCAAAATCCCGCTTGCCTCGCCAACCCGCCTCGGCAATGCTACCTCGCATAAGCCAGCTCGCCAAACTCTCCTCGCGAACTCCTCCTCGCATATTACGCCTAGCACATGCCACCTCGACAATGACACTTCGCCAACTCGCTTCGCTTATCTCCCTTTTCGTATATGCCGCCTCGGTAAGGCCTCTTCGCACAATGCCACCTCGCCTAATCCTCTTCGTATAATGCGTCTTCGCCTAATCCTCTTCACCAAAATCTTCTTGCCTATCTACCTCTTCGCATAATGCCTCTTTGCATAATGCCTCTTCGCCTAATCCTCTTCGCCAAACTCTGCTCGCCTATCTGCCTCTTAGCATAATGCCTCTTTGCATTATGTCACCTCGCATATGCCTCTTCACTAATTTCCACCTAGGCAATTTCTCTTCGCCACTTCGCTAGCTCGCATTGCCGGCTCGCAACACCAAATCTCTGTTGAGTTGAAACCTTTCCTGGACAACTTACACTTAACTATCTCGCAAATGAGCTACAAATATTCAAACTTCCTTATTATTTTTGACACTTAAAATAAACATATAGAGTCTCAACATATCAAAAATTCAAATCACAAAGGCAACTATACAAACCATGGTGACTCTCCAAAAGTCACCCAGACTTACTGCCCTAAAATCTATCCGTATAGACCTGATAAATTCCACTCTCCACTGAGTTATACTTATCCAAAATTCCTGAAATTTTATAGTCAATAACACAACACACAAAGAAACATTTTTCATGTTCATACTATTGGCTCAAACTATCTCAGTCATTCCCAGAAAATTCAAACATATATAGATTTCCTGCAGAAACACTACACCAGACAAGTCCTACTCAAAGAGGCATAACTCCTCGCACACACAAAATTTTGCCAAGCCATTTTACATAAGTGAAGATAAGACATAAATTCATAACTTTTATGTTTTACACTTTACTAAATTATTTCTTTAAGATTATGCAACCAGCCTCACAAAATCCTGTAAACTAGAAATTTTCTGCATCTTCTCAAAACATTCATATTTTCAATTAATTTAATTCTTCAAACATATAATTTAATTAAAATGACAAAAACTACAGATATTACAATCTTTCCCCCTTAAATAAATTCATCATCGAATTTATAATACCCTGCCTTAAGCCTGAAATAGATAGGGATATTTATCTTGTATGCTTTGCTCACTCTCCCATGTACACTCTTCCATAGCTTGGTTTCTCCATAAAACCTTAACCATTCGATCTACAATTGCAATTGAATTTCTTCATATGATAAATCTGGTTGGAGATCCACTTTCGTCACTTGTAGCACATGGAAAGGATCGACAACATACTTCTGAAGCATCGATACATGAAATATCGAATGCACCTTTTCCATGCTAGGAGGCAAAGCCAACTTATATGAAACCTCCCCAACCTTACTCATAATTTCAAAAGGTCCAATAAATCGTGGAGACAGCTTGCCTCTCTTGCCAAACTGTAAAACTCCATTCATTCGAGAGATCTTTAGAAATACAAGATCTCCAATGGAAAACTGAAGATCCTTCCTCTTTGGGTCGGCATAACTCTTTTGGCGACTGAAAGCTGTCTTCAATCTTTCTCGGATCAATGGAACCTTTCCTGAAGTATATCATATCAATTCCGGTCCTTTGATATACTTTTATCCAATCTCATCCTAACACAATGGAGATCTGCATTTCCTTCTATACAAAGCTTCATAAGGAGACATTTGAATCGTGAAGTGATAGCTGTTGCTGTAGGCAAATTCTATCAATGGCAAGTGAGTATCTCAATTTCCTCTGAAGTCTAGAATGCACATCCTTAGTATGTCTTCTAGAGTTTGGATGGTCCTCTCTGATTGCCCATCTGTTTGAGGATGGAAAGCTATGCTAAAATCAAGTTGTGTACCCAAACATTCTTGCAACTTCTACCAAAACCTCGAGGTAAACTGAGTACTTCTATCTGAGATAATCGAAACTGGAACTCCATGAAGTTTGACAATCTCATCCATATAAATATGGGCATACTGAGAAGCTTCATAAGTCGTCTTGACTGGCAAGAAGTGAGTTGACTTGGTTAATCTATCCACAATGACCCATATTGAGTCATAGCCCCTTGAAGTTCTTAGCAATCCAACCACAAAATCCATAGTCACCCTCTCCCATTTCCATTCCGGCAATGGTAACTCTTGGAGTAACCTCGATGGTTTATGATGCTTGAACTTAACTTGCCGACAATATAGACATTTGGCTACATATTTTGCAACATCTCTTTTCATTCCACTCCACCAATATGAATTCTTAATATCATGGTACATCTTCATTGCACCTAGATGCACATTATAATTGGCATGATGTGCTTCCTTAAGAATCATATCCCTCAAATTATTAATTGCTGGAACATATAGCCTGCTACCATGTCTCAACATGCCATCATCCATATTAAATCCTAGAGCTTTTTCTGACCCTACATCATTCTTTATCTTTACCAACTGAGGGTCTTTGTCTTGAGCTTCTCTAATTTGATCAATGAGGAGTGTCTTGACTTGGAAATTTTCCAACAACACTCCTAAATCTGACAATTTCAAGCTGATCCCCATATCATGCAATCTCTGCACTTCCCTCACTAAAGGTCTTCTACTCACTTGAATATGGGATAAGCTCCCCAAACTTTCTGCTCAATGCATCCGCTACTACATTAGCTTTCCCGGGATGATACAAAATTTCACAGTCATAATCCTTAAGCAATTCAACCCACCTTCTTTGCCTAAGGTTAAGATCTTTCTGCTGGAATATATACTTCAAACTCTTATGATCTACGAAAATTTCACACTTTTCACCATACAGGTAGTGCCTCCAGATCTTCAATGCAAATACCACTGCAACCATCTTAAGATCATGAGTTAGATAATTCATCTCATACTTCCTCAACTGCCTCGAAGCATAGGCTATCACCCTTCCACGCTGCATCAGTACACAACCAAGCCCTACTCTCGATGCATCACAATACACCGCATATCCGCATATCCTCCTTCTACTCCTTCACCCAATCCCTGCCCAAAATCACATCAAACTCCAACACTAGCAATTCAATTAAATCCGCATTCAAGCTCTTGCCACCTATGCTAACCACACAGGATGGATAGGAGTTCTGAACTTCAATCTCTTCCTCTAAAGGAGTAGATACCACCAACACATATTCAGGCAATTTATAAGGCACATGCAACTTCTTAGCAAAACATGATGACACAAAGGAATGTGTAGCTCCCGAATCAAACAATACTCTAGCATTCAAAGCTTGAATCGGAAGAATACCTGTAACCACTGTATTGGATTCTTGGGCTTCATGCTAAGCTAGAGCAAAAACTCTCCCTCTGCCTCTACCCATAGGAGTCGATCCTGAAGCCTGAGCCTCCTGCTGACCTGATCCTCTACCAGCCTCAATAGTCCTGCCCAAAATACCTCTGCCTCCTCCTGGCTGCTGACTAATGCCCCTCTCTCTACTCATATGAACTGTAGCCTGAGAAACCTGTGGTCTACCTCCAAAGGGTGGTTGTGCACAGTTCTTGAGAAAATGACCTTACTGTCCACATCTAAAACAAGCTCCTGATGCATAATGACAAGGGCCACTGTGAAATTTGTTGCATGCATGACACAGAGGTTTAGGAGTCCCGGGTGATAAAAAGCTAGCTGAACCATGGCTCATCTGAGAAGTAGGTCCAGGAGTAGTCCGACTTTGCTGTAGTCTCCCTGAAGGTCCTCTATACCCACTTTTAGGAGCTGAATGATGGGCTACTACCATAGTCTTCATCCCATTGTCTGGTTTGGAAGAATTATCAGCCTTAAACTTCTTCTTTTCAACTCTTTCTAATCTGGCTTCCATTTTCCTATTTTCAATTATTCTAGCCTTGTCCACCAGCTTAGAATAGGAATCAAATTCAAGAGCAACTAGAAGTTTAAACAATGGAGCCACCAATCCTCTACGAAATCGCTGAATCCATGCCGCTTCTGTAGGTACCAAAGCAGGAGCAAATTTACTAAGCTGACTGAATCTTCTGGCGTACTCTGAGACACTCATGCCAGGGGTCTGAACTAATCTCTCAAACTCCAGGGACTTAGCTTCCCTCACACTCTTAGAATGAAACTCATTAAGCACCATTTCCTTGAATCTCTCCCATGAAAGATCCTCATTATCACGAAGCATACCAGAAATGCTACTTTTTAACTAATCATTTGCTTTAGCCTTCATTAAATATCCCACAAACTCTATAGCTCTTCTGTCCGGAATCCGCAGAATCTGAACTTTCTCTTTAATCTCCTCCAACAAATCTGTAGGATCCACTTCCCCCTTATATTCTGAGGGTTTAAGCTTGAGAAATCTTTCAAATGATACCTCTTCCTCTTGATGCACTTCTGGTGGTGGAACTACCGGAGGAATAGAGATTTCTGGAACTTGCACTGGAGGTACTTGCTGCTGCCTTTGCTGAGTAATAAACTCAGCTATCAGAATTTGATTTTTTTATTGATTTATAGTAAAATCTCTATAAATTAATATCGTTAAAACTTATTAATTATATTAATTAAAAATATATTAATTAATTTAGTATTAATTTAACTTATTAATCTAAATTGAAATAATACAAAATTATTACATAATAGAGTTTATTGATTTATCGAATATTAATTTATAAAAATTTTACAGTATATGAAATTGATAATATAAATTCGATCCTATATAATTAAGCTGAATATTTGTATTAATTTAGTTGGTAATAGAGTTTTTTTTTATTGATTAAAATTTAATTTTTTATATTCATTTGCATCTATTTTATAATGAAGTATTGAGAAAGAATGTTGAAATAATAGTGAGAATAAAAAATTTATTTTGAAAAAAAAAAAGAAAATAGTGTTTAAAGATATAAAAATAAAATTGTCCTGAAAGTTGATTAATATAACAGTTGGCTGGTTATGATTGGCCAATTTGTTGATTTTTTTATGCTAATTGTTAATTAATTAAACTTAATTAATCTCTAATATCTTAATATTTCCCAACTTGCCATTTTGTCTTTATTTGTTCCATCTCATTTTCTTGTATTTAATTCCTATGTACTTGTTAAATTCTAGATTATGTTTTTAATTTATCCATTATGCGCATGTAAGAAAAAGAAAATTTAGAAAAGGATTTCTTGATAATTAATTAAAAATCCTTTAGTACATGCTCCTCCAACTAGGTTTAACATAGGCTTTTCGGTTTGTTTTCACTTAGTAATACTATAATTCATCTTACTTTAATTCCAAATTTAATTTTCTATAATTTTTTAAGTCTTTACTTATATTTTTCATGTTCATTTTCAATTTAAATGTTTCATTAATTATTTGAAAAAAAATAATAAACAAAAATAAAAAAAATAATAATTTCTATCGATACTCGTTTCTCATTACTGTTCCTAATGGTACTTAAAATGAAAACGGTCGGATTATTACACTCTACCCCTTTTAATAAAATTCGTTCTCAAATTTTAAAATATACTTACCTCAAGATTAAAATAACTGTGGATATTTCGATCGCATATCAGATTCACTTTCTCAAGTACCCTCTTCTATATTATGATTTCTCTATTGTATCTTTACCATTGGGATTTTTTTATTCCGTAATTGCCTCACTTGACGATCGATTATTTTGATAGGAATCTCCTCATAAGATAGATTCTCATCCACATCCACAACCTGGGATTGAAGTACATGCATCGGATCCAGTAGATACTTCCTCAACATAGACACATGAAAGATCGGGTGCACATGACTTAAACTCGGAGAAAGAGCTAATCGATAGGAAACATTCCCCACTTGCTTCGAAAGGGCCCAAATATCTTGGTGAGAGTTTCCTTTTTTTGCCAAATCGCATCACTCCTTTCATTGGAAAAATCTTTAGAAATAAATGATCACCAATTGCAAATTGCACATCTTTTCGCTTTGGATCAGCATAGCTCTTTTGCCGACTAAATGCAGTCTTCATTCTTTGTTTAATAATTGACACTTTTTTCATGGTTTCTCTAATCAAATCTAGCCCCTCAAGTTGTTTATCCCCTGGTTCCACCCAGCACACTGGAGATCTGCACTTACGAACATATAAAGCTTCATAAGGCGCCATGCCAATAGTGAAGTGGTAACTATTATTATATGCAAATTCCACCAAAGGCAAGTAGCGATCCCAACAGCCTCTAAAATCCAATACACACAATCAAAACATATCCTCTAGCATTTGAATAGTTCTTTCAGACTGCCCATCTGTTTGTGGATGGAATGCTATACTGAAATGCAGCTGTATACCCAAAGCTTCCTAGAATTTCTGCCAAAATCGTGATGTAAACTGAGGATCTCTATCCGAAATAATGGATATTGGTATCCCATGCAACTTCACAATTTTATCAACGTAGAGCTGTGCATATTGAGCTGCTGAATAAATTGATTTAACTTCCAGGAAATGTGCTGACTTAGTGAGTCGATCCACAATTACCCAGATAGAATCATACCCCTGAAAAGTCTTTGGTAATCCTACTACGAAATCTATAGTAATTTGTTCCCATTTCCATTTAGATAACTGTATATGCTGTAACAAACCCGAAGGCTTCTGATGCTCAAATTTTACTTACTGACAAGATAAATATTTAGACTCATAATTAGCAATCTGCTTTTTCATTCTCGGCCACCAATAAGTATCTTTCACATTATGGTACATTTTGGTTACTCCCGGGTGCACACTATACAGTGCATGGTGCATTTCTTTTAAATTTTTTTTTCTCTCAGCCCATCCATATCCGATATAAATAGTCGATGCCCCAATTTCAGTACCCCATTGTCCAATGAAAAATCAAGAGTTTTCCTTGCTGAAACATCTTCTTTAAGCTTGACTAGTTGAGCATCTTTATCTTGTGAGGCTTTAATTTCATCAATCAATATAGGCTTCACCTGAAAATGAGCAATTAAAACTCGGGACTCAGATATCTCCAACTATACTCCCATACTACATAACTCCTTCAATTCCCTCATTAATGATCTTCGTTATGTTGTAATATGTGATAAACTCTCTATTGACTTTCGACTTAGGGCATCTACAACCACATTAGCTTTCCCTAGATGGTATAGTATCTGACAATCATAGTCTTTTACTAATTCCATCCATCTTCGTTCTCGTAAATTCAGATCTTTTTGGTGCATTATGCAATGAAGACTTTTACGATCAATAAATATCTTACACTTTTCAACGTAGAGGTAGTGTCTCCAGATTTTTAATACAAAGACAACTGCTGCCATTTCCAAATCATAAGTGGGGTAGTTGAATTCATGCTTCTTTAACTGTCGAGAAGTAAAAGCAATAACTTTTCCATGTTGCATAAGTACACAGCCTAGACCCATTTGTGATGTACAATAATACACGACAAATCCACCTGAACCCGAAGGCAAAGCAAGTAAATGAGCAGTAGTGAGACACACTTTGAGTTTCTGAAAACTCGCTTCACAAGTGTCATCCCACTGAAACGTTACTTGCTTCTTTGTTAATTTGATCAACGGAGCAGCTATATGGGAGAAATCCTTTACAAATCTCCGATAATACCTAACTATACCCAAGAAACTCCGAATCTCAGTCACATTGATAGGTCAGGGCCAATTTGCTACAACCTCTACCTTTTTAGGATCCACCTTGATTCCATCCTTGTCAATAACATGTCCTAGCAAACACACTTCATTCAACCAAAACTCACATTTAGACAATTTTGCATATAATTGGTGTTCCCTCAATGTTTGCAACATTATTCTCAAATGCTCTTGCTGACTTTTAGAATAGATAAGTATATCATCAATGAAAACAATGATGAACCTATCCAAAAATGGTTTAAACACCCGATTCATCAGGTCTATAAAAGTAGCTAGAGCATTGGTCAGACCAAATGGCAAAACCAAGAATTCATAATGGCCATATCTAGTTCTAAATGTTGTTTTCGACACGTCCTCTTTTCGGATCCTCAATTGATGATAACTAGACCTCAGATCAATTTTTGAAAAACGGCTGGCTCCCTGCAGCTAATCAAATAAATCATCTAACCTCGGTAGAGGATATTTGTTCTTAATAGTCATCTAGTTCAACTGTCTGTAATCAATGCATATGTGAAGAGTCCCATCTTTCTTTTTAACAAATAGTACTGTAGCTCCCCACGGTGAACTGTTGGGTCAGATAAAACCCTTATCAAGTAATTCTTGCAGTTGTACTTTCAATTCTTTCAATTCTGAAGGAGCCATTCTATAGGGAGGGATGGATATGGGATTTGTTCTTGGATATACCTATATCTCAAATTTAATTTCTCTTTCTGGAGGTAATCTAGGTAAATCCTCTAGAAACATATCAGGAAATTCCCTAAGCACTGGAATCTAATCCACTCCTAGTGAAGTCATCTGAGTATCCACCACACTCGCTAAGTATCCCTGACAACCTTTTTATAAAAGCCATCTTGCCCCAACAGCTGAAATTAAAATTTTCACCACATTATCCTTTTCACCTTGATATACAAAACTGGCATGCCCCTCAGGTTTAAATTCAACTCTTTTTCCGTGACAATCAATAATTGCAAAATGAGTAGATAGCCAGTCCATTACTAAGATCACATCAATCTCTAGCACCAGTAGTTCAATCAGGTTCACTGGAAGTGGTCTACCCTCAATATCAACTATATAAGAGTCATATACATGATTCACTTCTATACCCTCACCCAGGGGTGTGGAAATCTCTAAGGGTATGTTCAAAATTCTACTACCCTTTTCCAATCTTTTAGCAAAAGACAGTGATACAAAGGAATGAGTGGCTCCCGAATCAAATAAAACTTTAGCTAATTTATTTTGTATTGGAACTATACCTGTTACAGTAGTATTAGAGTCACGGGCCTCTTGCTGATTCAGAGCAAACACTCTACCTTGTCCTCTATCTGTTAGTGGCTGTGCTACACTCTGACTAGTTCCTTACCCTCTGCCTCTACCAGAACTACCCTGGTTACCATTCTTTTTTATCTGAATTATAGGCTGAGAACTAGTGGTCACACTCATCTGATTACCCATCAATGGATAGTCTTTTATAAAATGCCCCTATTGGCCACACCTCAAACAAGCACCAGTATTCTATCTGCAGGGTCTTGAATGTCTCCTATCACACCGAGTACATGTAGGAGAACTATGTGTAGGCCAATCTAAGCCAGCACTAGAATAGTGCACTATAGAGGCTGAAGATGCCACATCGGATCGACTTTGATTCTTACTATAATCCCCTGTAGATTGTCTCTAAATAGGCCTAGAACTCAGAAATGGTGCTCTGCTACTACCTCCTCTACTATAACCACTTTGGCCTTTGCTTCCCCCATTCTTTCTCTTCTCTCTTTCTACCTTATCGTCCTTATATTTTGCTTCTATTTGTTTATCCTTATCAATGAGCTTTGTCAATTAGGTAAATTCTGTAGCCACAAGGGAATTATGTAATAGAGCATGTAATCCCCACCTAAAATGATTTATCTTAGCTGCTTCAGTTGGCACCATACTCTTTGCAAATTTACTCAGCCGGATAAATTCCTTGGCATACTTGGATACACTCATGTTCTTCTGTTTTAACTGCTCAAACTGTGCAATCCGACTCTCCCTCTCACCCTCAGTAAGGAACTCATCAATCATACTCTGTTTAAATTGTTCCCAAGATGGAGAATCTTCACCATATAACTGATCCTCGACATGTTGCTCAAACTAGCTCCATGCATTTTCTTTCAGTAATAGCCCCATTAACTCAATAGCTCTAGCATATGAACATAGTAGTCATCTGATCACATTTTCCACTTGATCAAGAAAAGCACTGGGCTCACATCCTTCTTCCCCTTGGAACTCTCGCAAACCCAATTTAAGGAAACTGAACATTGTCACTGCACCCTCCTCAATAACACCTCTAGCAACCTGCCTGGAAACTTATCCACCCTGAGGAACTAGTAGTGGTACTAGCAATGGTGGAATAGGTGCCGGAATGGGATCTTGCCTGGATTTTCTAAGTTCTTCGTTCTCTCTTCTCAACTGCTCAATTTCTTATCGTAGAGCTTCCTTATTTCCCTTTCTTCTAACCCTGGGTGGCTCAACATATTCCTCTTTATCTGGAGCAACATTAGAGGCTACCTCTGCCTCCATCAGTATACTAATCGAAGGAAGATTAGCTTTGCCCCTACCTCTTCCTCTACCGTGGCCTCTGCCTCACCTAGGCAGCATATTTCATTAGAACATTACAGAAAAAATCTATCAATTATTACTTAATACAGAAAACAAACATATAAGGAACGACTGTAATTGACGAAATATGACTTCCTAAGCTCCATGATTTTCTTATAATTTATGTTAGTTAATTATCATGTAAATATTTTAATATTTTATTTCATGCTCTGATACCAACTTTGTCACATCCCACTTTTGGAATGTGACGGTCCTAGGGCATAGGGAAGGCATACGACCACCTACACCCGTAGAACCCCACACCTATTAATTTATAGAAAAATTGCTAATGTTTTCCCTATATTTTTCATACTATTCCTGACCCAAAACCGGATCTTTTAATAAAACATAGCCTGCAGAAAAATTGCACTTTCAATAAAACTCCTTATACCCTCAACTCCAATACACCAAAAATGCATATAAACACTTCCATAATTATTCACATAACCTTCTCTAGATTCATTATAATTTAAATTCAATACTTACATTTCAAAGTATTCATTGATTAAGTGTTTACAAATTTATATGGCAAAATCTAAGCCAAAATTATGGAGCTGAATTCTAGAATTGCTACAGTGTCCAAAATATCCCAAACCGTACATAGATAATATAGGTTCCCAGCGAAAAGAAGAAAAAGAGCTGGAACCTTTGCTATCTAAGTCGCTCCTATAAAAAAAATAAATCACAATGATATGAGTATAACTCAGTGAGTAAAATATTGTATCATGCTTATAAGGTCAATTCTTTTCAATAATAAAGAAAGACAAATAAGATATATCTGAGAATATTGGTTAATAATAAATAGATAGAGATGATGTCAATAAAAAAATATGGAACACATAGGACTTTACTCAATGAATCAATGAGTCAATAATAATAGTAAGAAGTATGACAGAAAATTTTAGGTCCATATAATCCATATAGAAAAGCTACATATCTCGGTAGCAATCAATCAATTTGAACATAAGGTTGATAAGATATGATGGCCATGACCTTACCCCCTCCTAGCTAGGGTCCACATAGAATACTCATTATGCAAAAGGCCAATGTAGTAAACCCTACCCCATCTATGGGCCTTTCTGTCATAATCATATCATTATAACAATGAGATTTCCATAGAATAGCCATATAACAAATAATCACATTTAAGGTTTTATATCAATAATCAAGAGTCAATGGAAGAGATATTCAAATAATAAAGATAATTAGGGAAGTTCATGTAATTCATATATATATAGATATAATCAAATTTTAGCAAAGCCAATTTAGAATGAAATAAAAGTTCAAAGTAAAATGTCACATCCCAACTCCAGTGGTGCGACGGTCCTAGGGCAAGGGTAGGCTTAAGGCCACCATAAACCTGAAGAACTCCCATCTCCTGAATCTCATATATATATATATATATATATATATATCAAATATAATATCATGCTATATCATATTCATAATCCATTCAAGCATAATTTGTTTCTTTACTATATCATTTCATAATAATATTCTCTTGTTCCTTACTGATCAAAAGATGCATCTCACATCACTAAGGAACAAGATTACCCAAAAGATAACAATTCATACATCAAAA
>CANXYC010082319.1:0-10586 GCA_948193065.1 Aleurites moluccanus | reverse complement strand
TAGATGATTTAGAGGTTGAATTGAATGGGCTTTAGGTTAGATTGCATCAATTGATGCATTTGGATAGAAAACCCTAATTTGCCTAACCTATTTGAAGTTGTATGAATGAGTTTGATCAATTAGTGTTAGTTAATGTTAATTAGGCTTAGAATATGTTGATTGGAGGCTAATGGATAATGATTTGTGGTTGTTTTGGTGTAGAAAATAAAGATTTCACAAGTTGTGCATTTTGCCTCCTTTGAAGCAGTTGGGTGGAAATCAATTTTCCAAGGCAATTGAAAGCCTTAGGTGAGTTCTATATGCATCAAATTACATGTCCTAAGCATTGGAATATTGATTGGAATTCATATGGTTGAACCCCATTTTGGCCGAACCTATAGTTACTATTCATTGCCTTGATTTTCTTTGATTTTCCTTTGAATTCCTTAGCCAATTTGATGCCTTTAATGTTGTTTAATATTGTATATTTGTATCCTATTGTGTTGTTGGCAATGTGAACTTGTTGTTGGTTGAATTGGGCATGCCAAATTTGCACCAAACCCTAACCTATTGGCTTGCCATTTTATGCCTACCAAGTGTTTGACAAAATGCATAGTTGTTTTTGCCTTGGCCTATTGCTTATATTCCATAGGCCTACCATTTGAATGCCATCGTCGCCAGCAACATTGGCATATTAATTGGCTTACCGATTTCCTTTGCCAAACCAACCTTTGTTCCATACCTTTGTTGTTTACCATATCACTTATCATTGATTGTATATCATATATTGCAATGCCATTGATTCAATAGCTATTTGATTTGAAAAGTATTGAGCTTATTGTTATTGATGACACCATTATTGTATAATAGTGTCTATTGATATGATATTCACTTGTATTGACCTAAATGTGGTCTGACAGAGCTGCCGCTCCGAAAGAGTAGTGGGTAAATACTGTCGGCAATGTGCACATTGATATTGATGCCCTAGCTGGGAAGGGTTATTGGTCCTGGCTATAAGACTTGATCAATCTTCTGCTTACTTGATATGTGATCGACTATGTGATTACACATAGTCTACATATTTCAGGGCCCTATATTTTTCTTACCATATGATTCCATGCCATTAATATGACCATTGTTATCCCTATCAGTTCCTGATATTGATTCCGTAAACCATTAGGATTGATATTATTTCCATTGCTCCTTTATCATTATGTATCATTGACCCATCCTATTTGATTCGTGATGCATATAGATTTACTGAGTATCTTATATACTCACCATTCCTTGTTTAACCCTTTCAGGAGAGGAGTAGATTGCAAAATCCCGTCTTTCGACATCCAACGGATTTTTGCTCACTGTTGATATATGTAAATATTTTGAATTCTGTATTTTTGGTGTTCATAATCTAGCTGCTCCATGGGGTATGTATGAGTTAGTTAGGATATGAACATGTATTTGTATGTGTTGGTATTTTATAGTATATGATGATGACTTATGGTATTTAATGCTAATATGATATGTGATGATTGTTACAGCCAACCGCACTAGTTTACAGAAAGAATTATAGAATATCAGAATGAATGTTAATTAAGTAAAATGAATAACTAATTGATGGTTATAGATGATGCATGTGATATTGGCTTCTATGGGTGCCGGTCGCCATTGGCATCTCTCGCATCCTAGGACCGTCACGGTCTAGAAACGGGTCATGACAGAGGTGGTATCAGAGCTTTAGGTTACAGACATCGGAGTTCTAGGTTACAGATGACTAGTACCTGAATTACAAAGGAATTGTGACTATGTATAAAATGGGGTAGAATTAAGTAAACCATGGAGCATAGGAATTCTTGTGTCATATTTTGCTATTATCATCTGTTATATGTTGGTATTCTGCATTTCCATGATATACTGGGTGCGTTTCCTATTTTTTTGATAGATTACAGAGATGTCTGATGATAGGGACAGAGATAATTGGGAGGCAGAGGTAGCCTCCAATGAGTCTTTGGTTAGAGAGTTCTTAGTTTCAGAGGGTTTGTCCAGATCCTGATGAACTACAGAGGATACATAGAGGGGCAATGATCCCTGGAGAGTTGAGATGATGAGAGGATTGATGGAGTTACACAGGGATTTAGCAAATTTGAGGCGGGAACTTCGGAATGCATCGCCACCACCAGTTCCAACAGCAGTGCCCCCACCTATGGCAGCAGAGGCAGTACCAGTGGCACCGACTCCTGTGCAGCCAATAGGGATTCCTAGGAACCTGCAATATGGGGAGGTCGTAGAGTTATTGAGGAGGGTGGTGTATCTATGTTTAGCTTTCTAAAGCTAAACCTGTCAGAGTTCAGGAGAGACAGAGGTAGTGACCCGGTGGATTTTGTAAAGGAGGTAGATAAGGTAGTTAGGAGACTACCTTATTCTGAGTTGAGAGTTGTTGAGCTGGTGGGATTGTTACTGAAAGGGAAGGCGTGGACTTGGTTTGCGAAGAGGATGGACCCAGGTTATATGGTGAGCATCCACCCTCATGGGCTGAGTTTTGGCAGGGTTTGATAGATTAGTTCATTATCGAGGGGGTAAAGACCTGTAACTTCATTTAGTTTAAGCAGTTAGTGCAGGGGGATAGATCAGTTGAGAAGTATGCCAAGGAGTTCATCAGGTTGAGTAGGTATGCTCCTCATATTGTTCCTACTAAGGCGGATTTGATCAGCAGATTCAGGAGAGGTTTACATGCTTCGCTTCACAATGCTCTGTTGGCTACAAAATTCACTTCTTTGACGACAGTTATCGACAAAGTGACACAGATGGAAGAGAAGTATAAGACAGAGAGGGCAAAGAGGGACCAAAAGAGGAAAGGAGGTCCAGGATCTCAGGTTAGGAGGGGGAGAGTAGCTCCCAGCCTAGACAGGCAGAGCTATTACCTCGATTTGATCAGCGATCTTCAGCTAATAGTCAAAGGAGGAGAGTTCAGAGTAGGGAACCCCCAGTAGTATGGGTTACACCTGCTTATTCACAGGGTTCCTCTAGACCAGCAGCACAGATGCCTGAAGTGCCTGTTTATGGGTTTTATGGATGGAGGCATGGAGGGAAGTGTCGGTTACAGTCTGGTGCCTATTTAAAATGCGGGCAGCATGGTCACTTCATTAGCTAATGTCCATTATGAGGTGAGCAGCAGCCATCTACTACAGTGTCTCAACCGACGATATAGATGAGTCAGAATGTGGGCAGAAAGGCTTCAGGCAGAGGTAGAGGCAGAGGAGGACAGGCTCCCAGTGGTAGTCAAACCCCAGCAGGTAGGGGTCATAGCAGAGTATTTATAGTCAATACCCAGGAGGCACAGAGATCAGATAACATGGTACTATTCTAATTTAGAATGAGATTGCAGATGCCTTATTTGATTCTTGTGCTACTCATTCCTTTATGTCACCACACTTTACACCTAAATTGAATAAGGAAAGTAAATTGTTATATGTGCCTTTAGTGATTGCTACACCGATGGGTGAGAGTGTTGATGTGGATTATTTTTATCCTGACTGTGTGATTGAGATTGATGATAACATATTGCGTGTTGATTTGATTGAACTGCCAGTGTTAGAGTTAGATGTTATTTTGGGTATGGATTGGCTTATGAGGCATCGGGCAGTTATTGATTGTTATCAGAAGAAGGTTAAGTTTCAGAATGAGAGGCAACCATAGTTTGAGTTTCAGGGTGATATATGAGAGTTCAGAGTTAATCTATTTTCTACTATCCAGGCGAGGAGGATGATTCGGAAAGGTTGTTCATCCTATTTGGCTCATGTGATAGATGTGCAAAAGTCTTCTGTGGATCTTGCCCAGATAACAGTAGTTTGGGAGTTTCCTGATGTATTTCTTGAGGCGTTGCCAAGATTGCCCCCGGATAGGGAGATTGAGTTTGAGATTGAGAGTAGGGGACCCGTAGTAGTATGGTTTACACTTGCTTATTCACAGGGTTCCTCTAGACCAGCAGCAGAGATGCCTGGAGTGCCTGTTTGTTGGTTTTGTGGACGGAGGCACAAAGGGAAGTGCCGGTTACAGTCTGGTGCCTGTTTAAAATACGAGCAGCATGGTCACTTCATTAGCAGATGTCCATTATGGGGTGAGCAGCAGCCATCTGCTACAGTGTCTCAGCCGATGATATAGATGAGTCAGAATATGGGCAGAAAGGCTTCAGGCAGAGGTAGAGGCAGAGGAGGACAGGCTCCCAGTGGTAGTCAAACCCCAGCAGGTAGGGGTCATAGCAGAGTATTTATAGTCAATACCCAAGAGGCACAGAGATCAGATAACATGGTCACAGGTAATATTCTAATTCAGAATGAGATTGCAGATGCCTTATTTGATTTTGGTGCTACTCATTCCTTTGTGTCACCACACTTTACACCTAAATTGAATAAGGAAAGTAAATTGTTAGATATGCCTTTAGTGATTGCTACACCGATGGGTGAGAGTGTTGATGTGGATTATTTATATCCTAACTGTGTGATTGAGATTGATGATAACATATTGCGTGTTGATTTGATTGAACTGCCAGTGTTAGAGTTAGATGTTATTTTGGGTATACGAGGCATCGAGCAGTTATTGATTGTTATCAGAAGAATGTTAGGTTTCAGAATGAGGGGCAGCCAGAGTTTGAGTTTCAGGGTGATATATGAGAGTTCAGAGTTAATCTATTTTCTACTATCTAGGCTAGGAGGATGATTGGGAAAGGTTGTTCATCCTATTTGGCTCATGTGATAGATGTGCAGAAGTCTTCTATGGATCTTGCCCAGATACCAGTAGTTCGGGAGTTTCCTGATGTATTTCTTGAGGCGTTGCCAGGATTGCCCCGAGATAGGGAGATTGAGTTTGAGATTGAGATGCATACAGGCACTGATCCTATATCCATTCCTCCATACAGAATGGCACCAGCTAAATTAAAGGAATTGAAGGTGCAGTTACAAGAGCTATTGGATAGAGGGTTCATTAGACTGTGTAGTTCTCCTTGGGGTGCACCCGTATTATTTGTAAAGAAGAAGGATGGCTCTTTGAGGATGTGTATAGATTACAGGCAGTTGAACAAGGTGACAATGAGGAACAAGTATCCATTGCCATAGATAGATGACTTGTTTGATCAGTTGTAGGATGCCAGCCATTTTTCAAAGATTGATCTGAGGTCTGGATATCACCATTTGAAGATTAAAAAGGGTAATGTACCTAAGACTGCTTTCAGGACCCGATATGGGCATTATGAGTTCTTGGTATTGTCATTTGGGTTGACCAATGCACCGACTGCTTTTATGGATCTTTTGAACAGGGTGTTCAGGACATTTTTGAATAAGTTTGTCATAGTATTCATTGATGACATACTTATCTACTCCAGGAGTGAGGAGGAGCATGTGGAGCATCTGAGGATTATATTGCAGACACTTCGAGAGCATCAGCTATATGCTAAGCTATCTAAATGCCAGTTCTGGGTAACCGAAGTGTGTTTCTTTGGGCATGTGATATGCAAGGATGGTATTAAGGTGGATCTTCAGAAGATTGAAGCAGTTGCGAATTGGCCCCAGCCTACTAATGTTTCTGAGGCTCACAGTTTTCTGGGTATGGCAGGGTATTATAGGAGGTTTGTGAAGGATTTCTCTAGGATTGCAACTCCATTGACTAGACTGATGCGGAAACAGGAGCATTATCTGTGGATTGATGAGTGTGAGCACAGTTTTCAGACTTTAAAGTCTTGCCTCACCAGTGCTCTAGTGTTAGCATTGCCATCAGAGGGGGAGAAATTTACTGTGTATTGTGATACTTCTTGGATCGGATTGGGGTGTGTACTGATGCAGAACATAAGAGTGATTGCTTATGCTTCTCGTCAGTTAAAGAAGCATGAAGTGAACTATCCGACTCATGATTTGGAGATGGCAGCTATGGTATTTGCATTAAAGATTTGGAGGCTCTACTTGTACAGGTCTGAATGTGAGATATATACCAATCATAAGAGTTTACAATATATATTTTAGCAGAAGGATCTGAATCTTCAGTAGCACAGATGGGTGGAGTTACTTAAGGATTATCACTGTGAAATCCTTTATCACCCAAGTAAAGCCAATGTAGTGGCTGATCCACTGAGTCGGAAGTCCATGGGCAGTCTAGCTCATATCATGGTTGGCAGGAGACCCTTGATCCAAGTGATGAGGGATTTGGCGGATATGGGAGTGGAGTTGGATTTAGGATCCCAGGATCATAACCAAGCACTGATAGCTCAATTTCGGGTGAAGTCATTGTTGCTTGATGATATTAAAGTAGCTCAGGATTGGGATCCTTATCTACCGAAGCTTAAGGGAGATGTGCAGAATGGCAAAATGATAGAGTTTACAATGGAGGATGGTGTACTGAAGTGTGGGAAGCGTATATGTGTACCTGATATGGATGGGCTACGGGATTGGATTATAAGAAAGGCTCATTATTTAACATATAGTGTACATCTAGGGATTACCAAGATGTACCATGATCTAAGGGATATGTATTGGTGGCCTGGTATGAAGGGAGATGTAGCACGGTTTGTCTCCAAATGCTTAGCCTGTCAGTAGGTTAAGTTTGAGCATCAGAAGCCATCAGGGTTGCTTCAAGAGATTGAGTTGCCATAGTGGAAATGGGAGTAGGTTACTAGGGATTTTGTAGTGGGTCTACCGAGGACTACTAGGGATTATGACTCCATATGGGTGATTGTAGAACGTTTGACGAAATTTGCTCATTTTCTGAAAGCTAAGACCAGTTATACGGCAGCTCAGTATACATAGTTGTATGTGGATAAGATTGTGCGACTTTATAAAGTTCCTTTGATGATTATTTCAGATAGGGGTACACAGTTCACCTCCCAGTTTTGGTAGAAATTTTAGGAGGCTATGGGTACTCAGTTACGGTTCAGTACTGCTTTTCATCCACAAACTAATGGACAGTCGGAGAGGACAATCCAGACTTTGGAGGATATGCTTCGGTTGTGTGTTCTGGATTTCAAAGGTAACTGGGACCAATATCTTCCATTGATAAAGTTCTCTTATAATAACAGTTTTCACTCTTATATTGGTATGGCTCCATTTGAAGCACTATATGGTAGGAAGTGCAGATCTCTAGTATGTTGGGTGGAGCCAGGGGAGAAGCAGCTAGAGGGGCCAGAGTTGATCAGGGAAACAATGGAAAAGGTGTCTATGGTTAGAGATCGGATGAAGACTGCTTTTAGTAGGCAGAAGAGTTATGCCAATCCGAAGCAGAAGGATGTACATTTTACAGTTGGTGATCATGTCTTCCTTAAGATCTCACCAATGAGGGGTATTATGAGATTTAGGAAGAGAGAAAAGTTGTCACCAAGGTTTATAGGCCCATTTGAGATTCTTGAGAATATAGATAATGTGGCCTATAGATTGGCTCTTCCACCTAATATGAGCCATGTACATTTGGTTTTCCACATCTCGATGCTACGGAAATATGTGTCTGATCCATCACATATATTGGAGGTACAGTATGTGGGACTCAATGAGGACTTGTCGTATGAGGAGCTTCCAATGGAGATAGTTGATCGACAAGTCAAGCAGTTGCAGAATAAGAAAATTTCTATGGTCAAGGTACTCTGGAGAAACCAGTCAATGGAGGAGTGCACTTAGGAGAGCGAGCAGGAGATGAGAGGCAGATATCTATTCCTGTTCCAACAATGAGGTATGCATTTTATTTGAATTCGAGGACAAATTTATTTGAAGGGGTTTAGAATGTAATACCCTTGAAATTCCTAACTTGTATGCATGAATTAATTCTCAGTATATGGTTTAAAGGCATTGAAATGATGGAAAATAATTTTAGAGATACAGTTGGAAAGTGAACAAATTACTTTTTTGGAAATCAGCGGTATCGAGAACACTGCCGAGAAATTAGTTATCCGATCAACAGATGAATTTCTGAATTTGACCATGGGGTAAAAGATCACCTTAATGCATGTGTAATTTTGGAAAAAAGAAAGAAGTGAAAAATATTTAGGAACATTGAAAAAGTAACCAATAGCAAAACTGTAAATAAATGGAACTTTAAGATGAATAGTGGAAATGAGTCTGTATGAGTTTCAGAATGACTCTAAAACTATTTTTATAAATAATTGTAAATTAAAATAAGCCTTTTGAATCCCCACATTGAAATACAAATCTCAACAGAATTGACAGAATAAATTACAGAAGAAGTTGGGGTCAAAGTATAATTGCATGGAAGTTTAAGGACCAAAATGTAATTAGCCATTATGATTTTTGTATAAAAGCCAACACTTAGAAAATTTTGCCATCTTCTTCCTCTCTTCTTCATATGGCCGAAACACTTCTTGCTTCTTCTTCCTCCATTTCTTCTTCACTTCCAACTAAAAATCTATAGAAAACTTGAGATTTTTCTTGGTTCTTTCATCCTCCATCCTTAAATTGCTTGGAATCACAGAGGAAATCAAAGATTTATGGGAAGGGAATTTCGGATAGAATACTCCATTGAGGTAAGAAGTTGATTTTTTTGTTTTTATGGTTCATTTATATGATTTTGAAGTTGAATTGAATGGGCTTTAGGTTAGATTGCATCAATTGATGCATTTGGATAGAAAACCCTAATTTGCCTAACCTATTTGAAGTTGTATGAATGAGTTTGATGACTTAGTATTAGTTAATGTTAATTAGGCTTAGAATATATTAATTGGAGGCTAATGGGTAATGATTTTGTGGTTGTTTTGGTGTAGAGAATAAAGATTTCACAAGTTGTGCATTTTGCCTCTTTTGAAGCAATTGGGTGGAAATCAATTTTCTAAGGTAATTGGAAGCTTTAGGTGAGTTCTATATGCATCAAATTATATGTCCTAAGCATTGGAATATTGATTGGAATTCATATGGTTGAACCCCATTTTGGCCGAACCTATAGTTACTATTTATTACCTTGATTTTCTTTGATTTTCCTTTGAATTCCTTAGCCAATTTGATGCATTTAATATTGTTTAATATTGTATATTTGTATCCTACTGTGTTGTTGGCAATGTGACCTTGTTGTTGGTTGAATTGGGCATGCCAAATTTGCACCAAACCCTAACCTATTGGCTTGCCATTCTGTGCCCACCAAGTGTTTGACAAAATGCCTAGTTGTTTTTGCCTTGGCCTATTGCTTTGTATTCCATAGGCCTACCATTTGAATGCCATCATTTCCAGTGACAGTGGCATGTCAATTGGCTTATCGATTTCCTTTGCTGAACCAAACTTTGTTCCATACCTTTATTGTTTACCATACTACTTATCATTAATTATATATCATATATTGCAATGCTATTGATTCAATTGCTATTTGATTTGAAAATTATTGAGATTATTGTTATTGATGATACCATTGTTGTATAATGGTATCTATTGATATGATATTCACTTGTATTGACCTCAATGTGGTCTGATAGAACTGCAGCTCCAACGGGGTAGTGGGTACATACTGTCGGCAATGTGCACATTGATATTGCTGTCGTAGCTAGGAAGGGTTATTGGTCCTGGCTATAAGACTTGATCAATCATATGCTTACTTGATATGTGATCGACTGTGTGATTACACATAGTGTACGTGTTTTAGGGCCCGATATTTTTCTTACCATATGATTCCATGCCATTAATATGACCATTGTTATCCCTATCAATTCCTGATATTGATTCTATAAACCATCATGATTGACATTATTTCCATTGCTCCTTTATCATTATGTATAATTGACCCATCCTATTCGATTCGTGATGCATATAGATTCACTGAGTATCTTATATACTCACCATTCCTTATTTAACCCTTTTAGGAGAGGAGTAGATTGTAGAATCCCATCTTTCGACATCCAGCGGATTTCTGCTCACTATTGATATATGTAAATATTTTGAATTCTATATTTTTGGTGTTCATAATCTAGCTACTTTATGAGGTATGTATGAGTTAGTTAGGATATGAACATGTATATGAATGTGTTGATATTTTATGGTATATGATGATGACTTATGGTATTTAATGCTAATATGATATGTGATGATTGTTACAGCCAACCACACTAGTTTACAAAAAGAATTATAGAATATCAGAATGAATGATAATTAAGTAAAATGAATAATTAATTGATGGTTATAGATGATCCATGTGATACTAGGTTCTATAAGTGTCGGTCGCCATTGGCATCTCCCGCATCCTAGGACCGTCCCGATCCGAAAACGGGTTGTGACAACATATGAGTTTATACAACATTAACTTATATAATTACAATACCATAGAGTTGCTAGGAATACAAAAGAAAGGTATAACTCCGATAATTACATTTCAAGAGATGACTGGTCCTAAATGGAGAAGAAAGCCTCAGAACCACCTTTACTCCTGACTTGAAAATATTAAACCACTAATTGAGTGAGTATAAAATACTCAGTGAGTCAAATATATTACCATACATTTAGGCTAGGTAGTAAGCCAAGTAAACAAATGGGTAACCAATAAGATAATCAAGTGAATAGTTCAGTAGATAACACACCAAATGTCAAACTCATGATTATAGTAAGAAGAATAATGAATCAATGATAGAACAATTAAGAATAGGC
>CANXYC010082298.1:0-22155 GCA_948193065.1 Aleurites moluccanus | reverse complement strand
TATATATATATATATATATATATATATATATATTTGCTATAGAATGTTCCCAAACAAATTCGCTTAAACTATGCCAAATTCTTGACTTAGTAGCTGTAGCTTCTATTCCCACATCAACTTGCTTTACACATGCACTTAAGGATAATAATTGGCGCAAGGCAATGCTCGAAGAGTATAATGCTCTGCTTCACAATGGTATTTGGGAGTTGGTTCCTCCTAATCCAAAATTTAATGTCACTAGCTGCAAATAGATTTTTAGAGTGAAACAAAAACAAGATGGTTCTATAGAAATATATAAAGCTCAACTTGTGGATAAAGGGTTTCATCAGAGGCCGAGTGAGGATTATTCTTAAACTTTTTTCCTAATGGTAAAACCAAAGACAATTCATATTGTTTTAATCATTGCAATTTCATCAGGATGGCAGGTTCGTCAACTTGATATTTCAAATTCATTTTTATATGGTACATTAGATGAAGCAGTGTATATGATACAACCTCTAGGATTTGCGAATCCAAATAAACCCAATTTCATTTGTTGATTGAAACGCTCCCTTTATGGTCTCAAGCAGGCCCCAAGGTAATGGCACAACTGTTTATCCTTAGTTATGACTCGTTTCGATTTTCAAAGATCACAAAGAAATCACTCATTATTTATCTATCAAAGAAATATTGATTCCATGTATTATTTGGTGTATGTTGATACTTTTTTTTATTACTGGCAATAATTCCTCAATAATGACTGAATTTATTACATTCTTGAAAAAGAATTTTCAGCTGAAATACTTGGGTATTCTTGATTATTTTTTTTGGAATGGAAGCAACTTGGACAACTTCTAGTCATTTTGTAATATTTGCCATTTTGAAGTGTATTTTTTTATTTTATATGTTTGGAGAATTTTAAAATTTAAATGAGAAGTTTGAAAATTTCAGAAACTTTTGTTCAAGTCTACCGTAGAATTCAGTGTTGACCATTACTTGCTCTTAAATACATAATTTGGTAAAGTGTAAAATATAAAAGTTGTTAATTTATGTCTTAGCTATAATTCTGTAAAATGGTTTGGTAAAATTCTGAGTATGTGATGAGTTGTGTCCATTTGAGCAAGGCTGGTCTAGATGAGATTTTCTTGCAGAGATAAAGTGCATGTTTGGAATTTATGGGAATAACTGAGGCAGAATTTGTTGAAGTTGTAAACGTGAAAAATATTTTTGTGTGTGTTGATATGATGTCTATAAAATTTCAGAATTTTTGGATAGGTATATCTCAGTGGAGAGTGTTTTGTATCAGGGCTGTTTGGTTGGGTTTTGATGCAAGAGTCTGAGTGACTTTTGGAGAGTCACCACTGTCTATATGTTGATTAGTTTGATATAAAATTTGGATATATTGTGCTTCTGTCTGTTGATTTTAAGTGGCAAGGAGAATTGATAAGTTTGGATTAGTGTAGCTCATTGGCGAGCTGGCGTATGGTGGGATGTTCAGACAAGAGTTTAACTTATAAGTATTTGGTTATGGAGAGCCAACATTATGCGGAAAGGCATTTTTCGTGGAATGGCAATGCGAGGCAGCATTTTGGGGAAGTGGCGAGAAGCTTTTGGCTAAGAGCTTTGGCGAGAAGCTTTTGGCGAGAAGCTATGGCGAAGAGAAGTTAGCGAGGAAGCATTGTGCAAGGAAGCATTGTGCGAAGAGAGATGTGCGAGGTGGCAGTTTACGGAGAAGCGAAGAGGTGAAGGTGCATCGCCGAGGTGGCATATGTGGGGACGAGTCGCGAAGAGAGTTTGGCGAGGCAGCATGCGTGAGGTAGCTTATGCTAGCTGGAATGTGCGAGGCAGCGATGTCGGATCAAGATTGGCGAGCTAGCAAGTGCGAGCTGGGAATGCGAAGTGGAATGGCGAGCTGGCTAGGCGAGGGAGCTTTGCCGAAGCAGTCAGGTGAGGGAGCTTTGCCGAGGCAGTCTGGCGAGCTGGGCAGCGTGTTTCTGGGCAGAGGTCTATTTAACCCCAGTAACCCAGCCAACGATTTTCACGATTTTTCCTTCTTTCTTTCTTTAACAAATTTCAGTCTTTTCTCCAATTTGTTCTATATTTTGTTCTAAGGCATTAAGGATTAGATTTATGCAATAGACTTCTAGATTAGTCTATTATTAAGGCAGAATCATCGATTTGAGCAGAGATTGCAAAAAACTCAGTTTGAAGGAAATAAGGTAAATTTTCTTCCTAAATCATTTTCTTTGGATTTAATTAAGTCTATGGGTTAGGATAATTAATTCTGGGTATATGGAATTTATTGTTAGTGATTTGCAGCAATTAATGATAATTAATGTGGGAGAATTTTAGAGGTTTTAAATTGCTGTGAACAGTAACTCCGAATTTAATGTGGAATTTAATGCAGTTTTTCTTTAAGAGAATTAATGGGATATTATTGAGAATTAAGAATAGAGATTTTAAGATAATTTATTATTAGGAAATCATGGAGAATATCATTAATTTGGAGAACCCTAATTTTGTGAATTGGGATTTTCTTAGGAAGAGAATTCAGAATTTGATTGAGGAAATTAAGCAAGCAGTTTGCTAAGGAGAAATTTAAAGGAATTGTGCAAGAGGTAAGTATCAACATTTTGTTTGATATTCATTCTTTGGAAGTAATACAACCAATTATTGTTACCTTTGTTATTCTATTACACATAAATATTCATAAATTATATATTGTAAATGGCTTAATCAATATTCTTGGATCAAATCCATATGTTCTTGCTTGTGAACCCGATTTGAATTATTGTTGTATGATAATGGTCTTGCGACCAATATGCCTTTTATGTGATTGAAACCCATGACCCATGGATAGACCGCTCTTCCCAATGAGAGTAAATTCATTGGTCCATTGTGCACTTTAGGAACTCAGCTGGTAGAGTTCTGTACCAGTGTTCCACCTAGAGGGGACCGGGAGCTCTAGGCATATGCCTGGCCAAGCATGTGTTTGCGATAAGGTAGCAAGGACTACTGAAGCGCTATGTTATGAGAGGTAGCATGGCTATCGATCATTTTGTAGTTCTGCCATGATATTTGATAGTGCTAATTGATTGTGAGCACTTTTGATTTCTTGTAAACTTAACTATATTCTGATTCTGATTATGTTCTTGAAATAAATGTTTCCCCTAAATTTTACATTGATATAAGTATGTATATGCATTCCTTTCTACTACATATTCATATCTTACTGAGTTGAAGGCTCACTCCTCTTCTGTGGATTTCAGGTGATAGTTTAGCTCGTGAGGGAGCTAGCAGAGAAGATCAAGCTTCTTAACTTATTCTCTCCAAGAAGCTTCATTGTAATTATTTTTTTGAGATATCTTGTATAATTATTAATGGTATTGTGATATAGTATGTATTGGAGTATATTCTAGAGCTCCGTAGCTAGTCTTTTGGGAATACTAGAATATTTTGATGTATGAATGTTGTCCTTTGGATACTCTTGTTCCTCTTTGATGAGAGATGTCTTCTTTTGATCATTTAGGAACAAGAGAAAGATATGGAATGATATAGAAGGATGTATTTGATTTTGATTGATTATATGTATGAATATGGAAATTTTATGGTAAAAATGTGATGTTATAATCTATTTGGCATTAATGAGAATTGTGATCTGTGAGTTTTACGGGTTTATGGTGGCCGCACCACTGGAGTTGGGGTGTGACACAAACTATGATACTCTTAAATACAATTAAAAAGGATAAGTTTAGAATCATTACCTTTCACTTGGATGATTATCTTCCTTCTCTTTTTCTTTTCTAAAACAGTTTGACATAATTTTCATCAACTTCCCATTTTCACTCTTCTTTCTCTCATCAATTTCTTATTTAGTTTTGGTTGATTTCTATAATTGGGTTGGAAGAATATTTTTTCCTATTTTTCTACTGTGTTTCAAATCCCTCTTTTCTCAAACACAAATCTACTCTCTCTTTTATATACCAAAGCTAACATAGAAAGAAATGGAGAAAAGAAAATAGAGCTTTCTAGAATTTATGCACTTGTAATTTTTCCTATGGAATATTACTAAAAGTCAACAACAATTATCCTTTCATTTTTAATAGTTTGGCCAGCCATCCTTTAGAATTCTCCAGAATTTTTGATTAAAAAAATGATAGTTTATTGGTGGGTCCCATAACTTTTGGTAATTGCACTTTTTGCCCATAATTTTCCTTAATTATAATTGCTACCACAATTCTTTTTAATTCTTTTCAATTAAGTCTTTAAATTATTCAAATTCAAGACCTATGGAACCTTATATTATCCTTAGTACTTCAATTCAACTTAATCATTCAACCTCTGTAACTACAAATTTTTTATACTGAACCCGTTTCGGCAAAACTCTGAAAATCAACAGTTTATGTATCTTAATTCTTATTTTATTTTGTATCTATTTTCATTCACCATAAACATCATATGTACTTCAATTTATTTTTAATTAATCCATAATCCATCAAAATTAAATCATGTAGAATAAATTTGCACAAATTATCGTCGAAAATTAATTAAAAATCGTCTACCGATAAATTCCTCCAAAAGTCAGATTTTTCTTATCATTTCCATCTCTTTACTATCCATTTGTCTTTCTAAATTCATATTGAATATCAAATTATTTTTCCTCAATATTGTAGAATCTTAATTCTAAATATTCTCAATTAATTACTGTAAAAAGTTTTTAAAATATTTAAAAATTCTTTACCGATAATTTTATCGGTTATTATCTTTAAAATTTTTCTGTAACAATTATTCTTAAATTTCCTCTGTATTCCTCAATAACTATTTTTTTAGCCTATTTATTCTTTAATCAACATCATTCTATCACTATGATTCGCTACTTCCTTACTATTTACTATATTACCGTCTGGGGTGTTACACTTTACCCCCGTCAAATAAATTCATCATCAAATTTTCTTATTCAATAATATAACGATCGATATTTGTACTTCCAACAGTCTCCAATAACTTTTATGTTGCAATTCCTTTATATCACTTATTAACATTCTTAGACTATTATTCAATTTTCATAATTTCCATATCACTTACTAACATCTTATTTTCGTAATCTTTATATTGCTAGTGCGATTCCATGTGTTTCACTTTATGTGCTTGACTACAATAATCACTTATAGCTAAACTTCAATGCTCAATTAATTATACCCTTATTAGAATTTTTATTATTCACTTGTCGCTATAACTTTAATTCTGTCACTATCCTTTTCATTATAATCATATTTCCTATTTTCACGATATATCACACATTATAATTAATCACTATAGCACTAGTACTGCCACTATCGTTCCATTATCATATCCTTAAATCTTCACTATTCTATGCCTCAATAACTTAAATTTTCACTATTCACATACAACCATCACTTATGTCTTGTAATTTAAACTAGAGTATAATTACTCACTTTCAATGTTTCCAATCACTTCACTCATTTACCATTCTTATTGCTATTCTATCCTTTATTCACTTTTAATGATTCTAATCACTTCACTTTATTTACTCATTATTTTTATCACACCTACTTACTCATCATCAGTGCACACATTTTATCATCTAATCGTTTACAATAACATTATTCTAATGACGCTATTACTTATAACACATATTGAAAGCCGATTTTACTTTCACTGATAAATCACTACAATATTCATTCACTATTTATTCAAATTAATAATATGAAATCTATAAGCAGTCTATATCAATTTAGCTAATACTAGCGTAGTCAATATCAACTTATCATATATTGATTCAATCTTTATAGTAATCTCTTTTAGCCACTTTCAATTCTCATTCACTTTAATTTACCATTACTTTCATTAATTTGTAGTAACTCTATATTACACAGTATATTATACATACATATATATCTAGAATACAAAAATCATAACAGATAACGTTGATAACTATACTAACAGATGATTTCAAATGACGAGATGGAATCCTATGCTCCATGGTTCACGTATTAGTTCATTTATGCCTATGACACATATTCTAAACCTTAGCTCTAATACCACCCCTGTCACGTCCCATTTTTGGAAAGTGATAGTCCTAGGGCATGAGTTCACTTAAGGTCACCAGATACATGTAGAATTCATTAACATGCCAATTACAATCATTCATACTTGAAACCATTCATTTATTTTTATATTCTACTTGATAATTATTACTCTTACAGAAATTTTGCCAGAGTTTTTTCTGTATTTTCAATCTAATCCCAGGACATATTCATCACATTACTCAATCTGCATAGAAATTACACTTCTAATTTTCCACCATCTTTATAACCTCAACTTCATAATTCATTAAAATATTTATAGTACTTCTATAATCTTTACTTCATTAACTTATTCACATTATTCGCATTTCATTTCAGTTGTATCTTTTATTAAACAAAACATTCATATACTCACATAACTACCTACCCAATAGTACCATGAAACTCAAAGAGTATATAAATATGATTCCTCAAAATAAATAATTACATTGGAGTTTTTGATATCCCAAGCTTAAGAAAGGGATGACTTGGGAAACAACTATCACTACAACCTTGTTCCTGAAAAATAATAAATAATTATGAGGTGAGTATAATAATACTCAGTTAGTAATACACATATTATCTTACTTGTAAGGCTAGGTGAGGGCGTTGCTCACAAAGAAGTTAATGATGGCATAAAATATACAATAATAATTGGTTCATTAATTAATTAAAGATTCATAAAGTTGAAGTCATTTAACATATGGATTCGGCTTTCCATTAGCATTAAAAATTCATAGCATATCATATCGTAAAATGACTGAATCATTATTGATCACTTAAGCAGAGGCTACAATATGGTAGCATGTTATTTACTCATACGGTTGATTAGATCGCATGGCTAGGACCTTAACCCCTTCCTAGCTAGGATCGTTAAACTACTGTGCACAATGTCATTAAAATTTCTATCATTTCATTAATTCCATACATATAGTACTTAATCATTAGCTATAAAAAATAACTTAAGCACTTCTAAGGGTTCAATAGATGAAGCATTAGGCCAATCATGCAAATTCATTTAAAAGGAATCATTAGGGATTATAAAAGGGCATGAAATTAATCATGGATCATACAATTGGTATTTTTGGCCAATAGTGAAATTTCATGGCAATTTCAATAATTTAATTTGAAGGCAATATCAAGCAAAATAGTATGTATATTACTCACTTCACAGGGCACTTTTCACTGGTACACTTTCCACTCTTTTCTTCCTTAATCCAATGCTTATGTTATTTATTCACTCTTGACTCTAAAAATTCAATTAATTCCAATTTATATACTATTTAGCATAAAATTACATTAATTACTCTTATATTTAAGAAATTTCTAAATGTCCCAAATCACTAAGGTTTTTCTGTGTAACATTCCATACTGGCAGTCTGTTCTCCTTAATCCATATCTCTTCCTATACTTATGCAAATAATTCAATTCTTGTTGCTAATTAAACTAAACATATTGAGCTTTAACATATCCAAAATTCAAACATTTTTAAGTTCTACACATCCTATGGTGATAGTTTGAATTTAATCTCATTGTCAACCCTGCTGCCCTGTAACTTTGACTCAGGCAGACTTTGTTCTTTGCCTATAATTCAATTTATAATTATCCAATTCCTTTCATAATTTTTCTTATTTATTTTAGACACATAATATTATAACATATCCAAATTTCAGATTATTTGGATCACTATACAATTATTAGTGAATTTTCAAATTTAACTAACAGTCCTAAAATCTCTATCTAAATAGACCCTATTTTTATGCCTATAATTATTTTGGTGTTCATCCAATTACAAAAATATTTTACAAAAATTTATATAACATATAAATAAACATTTTTTATGTTTAATACTTTCTCTAATTCATATTCTAAAGTCCTTATATCAATAGAATATAGTAGCCTATGTTCTGTTTATCAGTTAATTTGGGTAGATTGCACTTATTGCCTAATATCTCATAAAACACAAATCCAATTAAAAAACTTTTTATTGGACTATAGATAAGACATAAATGAACACTTTTCATGTTGAATACTTCTTCTAATTCTGTCTCTATCATTCTCTAAAATAAAAACACCGTAGCTAAATTCCAAAAAATCTAATTCTAGAATGTCATGATTGTTGTTCAATTACTCTCTCCTTACTTCAAATTTCATAAATTCCTTTTGCAGAAATCAAATTAATATATTTATCTACAACTTTTATGTTTTGAACAACCTCAAATTCATACATTAAAAATTCAGATTGAACTACAAACTACTGCCTTAACAAAGATTCAAAATCCTTTTTAAACCCTAGTTCATCTTCATCTTTCATAGCTCAATTAACTCAATTATTTACTAAATAAAATCATGATACTCTTAAATACAATTAAAAGGATAAGTTTAGAATCATTACCTTGCACTTGGATGATTCTCTTCCTTCTCTTTTTCTTTTCCAAAATAGTTTGACATAATTTCCATCAACTTCCCTTCTTCACTCTTCTTTCTCTCATCAATTTCTTATTTAGTTTTAGTCGATTCCTATAATTGGGTTGGAAGAATTTTTTTTCCTACTTTTCTAGTTTTTTTTGGCTTCCCTCCTTTCTCAAACACAAATCTACTCTCTCTTTTATATACCAAACCTAACATAGAAAGAAATGGAGAAAAGAAAATAGAGCTTTCTAGAATTTGTGCACTTGTAATTTTTCCTATGAAATATTACTAAAGTCAACAACAATTATCCTTTCATTTTTAATAGTTTGGCCAGCCATCCTTTATAATTCTCCAGAATTTTTTATTAAAAAAATGATATTTTATTGGTGGGTCCTATAACTTTTGGTAATTGCACTTTTTGCCCATAATTTTTCTTAATTGTAATTACTACCACAATTCTTTTTAATTCTTTTCAATTAAGTCCTTAAATTATTGACATTCAAGTCCTATGAGACCTTATATTATCCTTAGTACCTTGATTCAACTTAATCCTTCTACCTCTGTAGCTACAAAATTTTTTATACTGAACCCGTTTCGACAAAATTCCAAAAAATTAATAATTTACGTATCTTAATTCATCTCTTATTTTGTATCTATTTTCACTTATCTTAAATATCATATATACTTCAATTTATTTTTAATTAATCCATAATCCATCAAAATTAAATCATGTAAAGGAAATTTACATAAATTACTGTCAAAAATTAATTAAAAATCGTCTATCGATAAATTTCTCTAAAAGTCAGATTTTTCTTATCATTTCCATCTTTTTACTATTTATTTGTCTCTCTAACTTCATATTGAATCTCAAATTATTTTTCCTCAATATTTTAGAATCTTAATTCTAAATGTCCTCAATTAATTTCTTTAAAAACTTTCTAAAATATTTAAAAATTCTTTACCGATAATTCTACTGGTTATCATCTTTAAAATTATTCTGTAATAATTATTCTTAAATTTTCTCTATATTCCCCGATAGCTATTTTTTTTAGCATATTTATTCTTTAATTAATATCATTCTATCACTATGATTCACTACTTCTTTAGTATCTGTTGTACTACAGTCTAGGGTATTACATTATTTTCATTTTTTTTTTTTATGTATTACTAAGTAAATAAAAAGTCAAAACAATTATCATATTTTTTCCTTGTAAATTTCGGCCACATGGCCAATGAAATTACTAAAATTTATTTTTTTAATTGTTAATTTTTATCTTGATAAAATAGTGAAACACACGTCAATTTATAAGGAGCTTTTCATTACATCTAGAATTATTTTCATCTTTTCATTAAATTAATTATACTAATATAATAAAAACAAAATTTATCCTAATGCCCATATGTGAGCCGGCCATGTGGAGTTAATTCAAGCCAAATTATATTTTTCATTTATTATTTAGCCAACTAAAAAGAAGAACATGTCAATTTAAAGAGATTTCTCACTTGTTCTAAATTTTTTCTTCAATTTTTTTCCCTTAAGTATTAATACATTTAATTTCAGATTCTTATTAAGTGTATATATATATATATATATATATATATATATATATAATTGTACAATACTTATAAGTGTTGGAAATTAAAACCCCAACTCCCCCTTGTAAAATCGTAACCTCCTATCCATCATCTCCAACTTTCCTTTATCTTTCCTTTAACAAAACTCTTCCTTCAAACATGACCAGAGTAGGATTTCCTTCATAAGAGACTTTAGTCAAGTTATTGTAAGGATAGATAAGGTGACTTGGAAGTGGAAGAAGTGTAGAGAAAGTGAAATTTAGAGTGGAAGTGAAGAAGAGAAACAAACGTGACTAAGGAAAGGAAACGAAAGGAATTTTGACAAAAGTAAGATCTGATTCTTGATGTTCTATTTAATTTGATCATATACATGAGTTAGATAATTGTTAAACTTGAAAATTTATAATAGACATGTGACTATATATAAATATGGAAATTTGAATGATAGTTTTAGAGTTTATATGTTAAAAGCTTAGTAGTTAAAATAAGAGTTGTTAAGTGCAACTTTAAAATTCAGAATTTGTGTTTAGGAAGTAAGTTGAGTCAGTTATTCTGTGACCTTAATGATAGATTTTGATTAATTGAAAAATATACAAATTGTAGGTTTATATGTCTTTTAAATTCCTATAAAGGAGTTTAGTTAAATTCAAAGTGAATAGAAAGATATTAGAAAATAAGTGCAACTAACTCGGACTGACAGACATGCAGAAAGGCTATTGTATTTTGATAATTTGAAGACATTAAGGTCAGATTCAGGGAAAACTTAAAACATAAAAAATATTTTCTTATGTCTTAAATAAAAACTTGTGAGAACATATTGTCAATTGGAGATCTACACGTTGAGTTACAAATAAAAAAGTAGAGGTTACTCGGATAAGAGTTGCAGGATAGATTGCTAGATCTAGGATAAAATGAGAAATTTTACTATAAATTGTGTATTGCTTAGAAAAATGTGATTTTTATATATATTAGAATATCAGATGTCTAGTTTAATTAGAAAAAAGAATTGAAGAATTTGGATAAGTGTAGAGTGAGATATGACTAAAAGAACACAGGCTGACATTGTATGTTTTCTTAAGAACCAAGCTTAGGATTTGGAAATTTTAAGGATTTTCTTCAATCTAAGTTTAATTGATGTAATTTCATGTTAATTAGTATCTAAATTTATTTTAATTGAATATATAACATCCAAGTAATATTAAAAAGTGAAAGGGAGACAAAATATGTAATGGAATGGAACTAATATGCTAAAGGATTTAAATGTGAGGTTTAAAAGGCTACGGTGAGTTATATATATATAATTATGCATGATTTTGCATTCCATGTGCTTTGTTGAAATTACCAAACCCAATTGACCCTAATTACTGAACCATTTATTGCTATTATTCATTGAATTGTTATGTGAATTGAACTTATTGGTAATAAATTCTATTAGTGAAAATAAATCCCAATTGTGCATTGAACTTATATGATTTTTTTTATATGTGACATTGACAGAGAAGCCCTTCTAATGGGGTAGGGATTAAAATAACATCGACAATGTGCACGATGATATCAGTAGACCCCAGCTGAGAGGGGTGTTCCCATCCATACAGTCTGATCAACTCTATGAGTGGAAGCATGCTACCAGATTGTAGCCTCTATTTATTAATATTATTATAGTGAACATGTGGCCCAAACTTTTTGTCATGCAATTGTACTTGAAAGTCCCTTGGCAACCAAGAGGGGAGTGAATTGTTTGTCTTATAAAAATTAATGACAACTTAAAATAAATAAAGAGAAGAGGGAAAGAAAATTCACAAAAAAAATTTATAGTGGTTCTGCCAAAATATGCCTACATCCACTTCTCAAGATCACACTTGAGTATTTCACTAACTTTGATCCTTTTATAGGTTAAAGATCAAACCTTAAAGTGTTTTGACTCATACTAAATCTTACAAGTGTTTTTCAAGAAGGCTCATATACAACCCAAAAGAATTATAAAAGATGAGAAAAAAAATTACTTAATAACTTTTACCCAACTCTCAAAAATTAATTATACTTCAACAACCTTGAAGTTTAAGCAATTAATTCTGTTTTTAATATGAAACTCAATTCTAAGTTTAAGAACACTTAAATGCTTTGAAGGTATGAATTAATGCACAATAAATGATTGTTGTTATATTATTAACTTCAAACCAATCCATATAAATAATCATTAGCTTAAAAGAGTCGTTTGGGTGCATTAAATGTGCATTTAATGCAAATTCACGTCATTTCAATAACTATATATATTTTTTAGTTTTTTAGGTGTAGTGTCAGCTAAAAACAGAGTAGCGAGTGCTACTAACTAAGTAGCGGGTGTTACTTATCTTGTATCGGGCATGACTCAGTCTTGAAATGAAAATTTTATTGCTGTGAGTTTCAGTGTAGCGACAGTGAATAGTCTTAGTAACGGGCGCTACTTTATGAGTGGCGGGTGTGAGGATTCATCCAAATTTCCAAAGAGCTTCTAAGTCTCTGAACAAAAATAGTAGCAGGCGCTACTCTACATTTAGCAGGTGTTACGTCTTGAATCCTTGAACTCTTGAAATAGGATTTAAAATTTACGGTTGTGAATGTTTGTATAGCGGCTGTGAATTACATAGTAGTGGGCGCTACATCCTTAGTAGTAGGGGGCTACACTTTTAGACTCAGCTATTGGATCTTTCTGGATATAATGTAGTAGCTGTGAATAAGAGGTAGCAAGTGTTACTTACTTAATAGCGGGTGCTACTGATGAAAAAGCTGCATTATTAAAGAGATCCTTGCAAATAAACAAACAAATAATATTAGATAAATAATTAGTTATTTATTCCCATCAAAATGAGTATGGTAGCTATTCAAGGTCTAACAATCTCCCCTTTTTTTTATGGTGACAAACAACTTCTAAGTGCAATAATTAAAAAATTAAACAATAGAAATTTTGTTAAAGATTTGGTATAAAACTCCCCCTGAATTTGTGCCAACAAGATGTAAATCACATTTTTTAACACTTTTGCACTTTTACTCCCCCTTTGTTTGAAAGCAATAAAAAAAGATGTCTAATAGCTAATGAAATGAGCATCAATTATAAGAAAGCATTATGAGCTTGCTGTAATCCCGTAAAAAAATTGTATGAAGAGTAAGAATATATAGATGACGAATAACTTAAAGCAATAACACAATTGATAATTAGACATTTAAACACAATTGCAAGAAGTCATATTTAAATATTTGAAAATTTTTTACATCCAAATGTTCCATACAAAGAGAAATGATAAGGAAAATGATAACTAACAACAACAAAATCTAATAGCAGGTGGATCATCTAGAGGATTGGGGCTGGAGACTGCATCACTCGATTATGAAGCCATAGAGGGAGGAACTTCAGTCTCATGAAGGGTGATAGTCAACACTCGCTGTTGGTGTCGAAGGCGATGTATTACTCCTTTGATGGAAGTTTGTGTGGATGCAATCGCGGTGACTCGATCATCGAGAGTTTGAATACGAGCAAGTACATTTCTCCCAAGTAAATCTATGCGACCTATGATGTATGCAGCCATTTGAGAGAAGTCTGTCAAAGGAGGCACATAGGAGGTTGAAGCTGTGGGAGAGCAGGCTCGGAATCATCCTCACTGCTATATTCTGCTTCTTCTACATTTTCTGTTGCATCAACCTCTCCTCACAAAACATATATCCCATCTTGATTTTTAACCACAATATTCATCTTGGTAAGAGTGAGTAAACCAAGAAACTTTTGGTCATCATTTTGGTGCATGAGGGGTTGATAGGAGGTGGTTTCAAAGTTAAAGTGAAATTTTGGGTTTGGGTTGGCTTTGGTTATCTCAACAGTAATGTAGGTGATCAAGTATTCTAGAATAATATCACCAGTTTTTCTCCTAGATAAAGAGTTGAGATGATCAACTAGCCATCTATCGGATTCAAGTTGGCGATTGTTCTCAATGTACCATAAGAAAAATAAGTCAGTTTTAAGGACAATACTGTAATTAGTACCTCTAGCATTGATGGTGTAGGACATGATTCTATGAATGATGTTGAGAATGGAACTCCTAATACTGGTGGATTTAGCAGTTCTAGGGTTAAATTTGACTTATAAACCAGTAATTTGGGTCCAAAAGGTATTTTTATCAAAATCAGGGTGAAAATTATCTAACCCACCTTAATGAAAACCAAAAATTTATTTCAATTTATCTCTTAACAAAACATATGGTTAACCAAGTATTTTAAAAGTCATTACACTATAAGAAGAACTAGTGGATATATTGACCTTTAAGGTAGAAAAAAAAAATTCTTGGACTAATAGAAGAAAACAAGGATAGGTTATGGTGGCTAAGGTTATCCAATTTACAACAAATAGTTTGGCTCTAACCTAGTCTGCTAGCCCTAGCTTGTCAATAGTACTCCAAACCACATAATGAGATGGGAGAATTTTGCAAGTAGTGGTTAGAAGCAGAAACCTTTGTTTTTTTTCTAGAGTAAATGAGTTTAAAACTCGGTCATGGTTGGATGGTTGGAACTGAGGTTGGGGAGGAGCCACGGGTTATTGAGAGGGTTCAACCACTTTTTCTTTTCCTCTAACAGTTCATGCAGCTCTAGTGATGTGTGGAGGAGGTGGAGGCAAATTTGATAGGGAATCAGAGAAATTATCATTGATTGCACTTTTTGTTCTAGCGACAGTAGTTTTGATGTATTTGGGAGCCATAAAGATAAAAGAAAGGATGAATTTTGTAAAAATATCAAGATTGCAGAGAGAGAGAGAGAGAAGATAGAATTTTAAGGTAAGAGATGTTAGGTCAAAGTGAAAATGGTTGGAGCCTGAATGATTTTTTTATAGAAATTATAGAAGTAGTAGCTGCTAATAATAAGTAGCAGCTACTGCTAAAAAAGTAGTGGCTGCTACTTAATTAGTAGCGAGCGCTACTAAAGAAGTAGCAGTCGTTACATAAAAATAACGGGCACTAATTTGGGCGAAGATAGAACCAAGAAAAACTTCACAGATCGGTGGGTGCTATAACATTTGTAGCGACCGTCACTTAAGTGGGTGGGCATGACAAACCATTATAGCGGGCGCTATAGACCATAAATAGGCAAAAAATATATGAAACTCACATCAAATATTTTATTTCACTACCATCCAACATGTCCAATTTACGTTTAATAAAATTTAAATGTTTCTCATTTAAAGGTTTTGTAAAATTGTCAGCAAGTTGATCGTTTGAAGCAATAAATTCAAGAACAACATTATTGCCTAACACATTGTCTCTAAGAAAATGATGTCTAATATCAATATGCTTGCTTCCAGAATGTTGAACATTATTTTTTGATAAGTTGATATCACTTCTGTGACCAAATTGGTCACACTAAAAGATTTCACTTGATTACCTTTATATTTTTCATGCTTCTCATATCTTTCAAATGGCTTCTTGTTTTTTGTTTTTCCTAAGAAAAAGATTTCTTATTCTTTTGGTGAGCAAAGCCATTTCTTCATCATCTTCCCCTTTTGAAGAAGCCACCTTGGAAGCAATAAGAGCTATCCCTTTATTCTTTTCTTCTATTTTGTCTTAAGATAATGTAATTTCATGCGTGAGAAGTTTTCCCAATAAGTTGTCAGTTGGGAGGGTGCTCAAGTCATTGGCTTCCTCAATTGAAGCTACTCTTGCTTCCCAATCTTTCTTGGATAGAACTCTCAAGATCTTGCAATTGATGTCTTCTTTAGAGTAATTCTTCCCAACCTTCCTCATTCGATTTACAATCACCATTAGATGATTGTACATTTCGAATACCTTTTCATTTGGTAGCATTTGGAAGAGCAAGAATCTGAATTTTCTTCATGAGTAAGAATCTGAATTTTCTTACCCTTAACTTGATTTGTTCCTTCATGAGTGGTCTTAAGAGTATCCCAAATTTACTTTGCCGAAATGTAATAGGAGATTTTGCCAAACTCATCTCTACTCAAAGTACAATAGAGAGTGTTCATTGCCTTTTAATTTCTCCCATTTGCTTTCGTTTCTGCTGGTATTCATTCAACCTTTGGTTTGATGACTTCTATATCATCAATGGTTTTTGTAGGAACTGTATAACTTGCTTCAACTATATCCCAAAGATCAATGCCATCACTATCCATATTTATTTATGTTCCATTTTTCCAATAAGGATAGTTAGTGCCATTGAAGTAAAGTGGTCTCATAGTGGAGTCACCTTCAATAATGTTGGTTGTTTGGTTTGCCATATGATCTTTGATCCAATATGGTTAAATCTTTGAAAGAGTGGATTCAAAGCTCTAATACCCATTGAAAGTCCATTGGCAACCAAGAGGGGTTGAATTGGTTGTCTTATAAATATTAATGACAACTTAAAATAAATAAAGAGAAGAGGGAAAGAAAATTCACACAAAGAATTTATAGTGATTCAACCAAAATATGCCTACATCCAGTCCTTAAGATCACACTTGAGTATTTCACTAACTTTGATCATTTTACAGGTTAAAGATCAAAGCTCAAAGTGTTTTTGCTCACACTTAACCTTACAAGTGTTTTACAAGAAGGCTCACACACAAAAAAAAAAAAAAAATTACAAGAGATGAAATAGTAATTATCCAATAACTTTTACCCAACTCTCATAAATTAATTACACTTCAAAAACCTTGAAGTTTAAGCAATTAATTCTCTTTTCAATAAGAAACTCAATTTTAAGCTCAAAAACACTTAAATACTTTAAACATACGAATTAATGCACAATAAATGATTGTTGTTATATTATTAACTTCATACCAACCCATGTAAATAGTCCTCAGGTTAAAAGAGTCGTTTGGGTGTATTAAATGTGCATTTAATACAAATTCACGTCATTGCAACCGCTATATTTTTGTTAGTTTTCTAGGTGTAGCAGCAGCTACAAATAGATTAGTTGGTGCTACTTATCTTGTATCGGGCGTGACTCAGTCTTACAATGAAAACTTCACGGCTGTGACTTTTAGTGTAGCGGCAGTGAATAGTCTTAGTAACGGGCACTACTTCACAAGTAGCGGGCGCGATGATTCATCCAAATTTCCAAAGAGCTTATCTATCTCTGAATAAAAATAGTAGCGGGTGCTACTCAACATGTAGCAGGTGCTATGTTTTGGCTACTTGAACTCTTGAAATAGGATTTAAATTTTGTGTAGTGGCTGTGAATTACATAGTAGCAGGTGCTACATCCTTAGTAGCGAGGGTTATACTTTTAGACTCAACTACTAGATCTTTCTGGATAGAATGTAGTAGCTATGAATAAGAGGTAGCATGCACTACTTACTTAATAGTGGGCGCTACATGTTTGTGTAATAGGCGCTATATGTTTGTGTAGTGGGCACTACTTACTTAATAGCAGGCATTACATATTTGTGTAGCGAGAGCTACTGATAAAAAAGTTGCATTATTAAAGAGATCCTTGCAAATAAACAAGCAAACAACATTAGATAAATAATTAGTTGTTTGTTCCCATCAAAATGAGCATGTTAGTTATTCAAGGTCTAACAGTATTTGTGGCATTACACTGATCTTCTATATATTAACTAATGAAACTATTGATATACTAATTTACGCGACTCTTGCTATATTGATTAACGTGACCCCTGATATATTGGCTATCAAAAATTGATATCTTTTATTGATTCATAAATATACCAAACCTGCATGCATGGTTGTTATCTATACTCACTGAGTTATATACTCACATTATGGTTATTAATATTTTTTAGGTGAAGAATTGTGTATAAGTGGTTCTAGGGCATTTCTTTTCTTCCATTTGGAACCATTAAGGTCAATGAAATTTCTTATTATTTTGAAGATAATTAAATTGTCATGTCCCAATTTTGGAATATGACGATCCTAAGATTTAGGAACTACCAGAGGCAACCGACACCTGTAGAACCCATATCTTATCCTATTATCATCTTATTATTATCCAATTAATTACTTATTATGTATTATGTGCTTTGTCATTCTATAATTTGTGTTTCTGATGTCTGTAATCATTATCAACACATGCCATAAACATATAAAACCTCCATATAATGTTTATCATATATCCATATACATAGTTTAACTACATCCATTTGCATATAACCATGGAGATACTAAAATAATTATACAACACAGAGTTTGAAATAATTATATTGTAAAAATTTTACTGCAGGATTTCACGGAAGAAGAGATACTAGAATCCGACTTTTACTCTTGCCTTGAAAAATAGTAAGCAACTAAAGAATGAGTATATAAATACTTAGTGAATCTAATATGCATCATATAATGGGTAATGGTTTCATAAACAATAAAACGATGGATAAATAATCAATAGTTAATAGTGTTGCACACCAAATTACAAAAGAAAAGAAATTAGACAGAAGCAAAGGTCTATAATAAATAAATAAGCTATCAATACACATATCATATGGATATGACAGATATTGAGCCTTAACACATTTAATCATATATAAACACATGTAATTTACATAAGTCAGGCCAAGCCCTATGGCTAGAATAATTAACCCTTTCCAGCTAGGGTCCATAATAAATAATGTGCATATTGCTAATGGTATTTACCCACTACCCCGTCGGTAAGGTAGCTCTGTCAAATTAACGTATAATCCAATAATAAGATGGAAACAAATCAATGGATATCAATTAGAATCAAATAACTCATCATTAATCAATTAGATTACAAATCAATCAATCGATACTATCAATTGATAATGTGTAAGCAATGAAATGTACATATACAATAACAATGGGTTTGATAACAAAGAAGTCATTCAAGGTCAAATAAGTTGGCACAATTGGCGACATTGGCATTCAAATGGTAGGCCTATAAGATTTCATCGAACATATGGTGTGCAACTTTCAATAGACAATTTGATAAGGTTTGGGCGCAACATCAATATTGCCTCAATTTCAAACATCAAGCTCACAATGTAGGCAATATAATAAGCAATTGGTTTCCAATAAATAATAATACACAAAAAATCAAAATGGCATGGAATACCAGGGAAAAACAATGTAAAATTTCAAAGAAGTGGTCATCATATGGTTCGGCCAAAATGGAGCATCAATCAAATGGTTTTCAAACTTCAATTAAACACATTAGGCATGTTATATGATGCATATTAAACTCACCTATGACTTTAAATTACCTAGAAAAATTCTTTTCCACTCTTCAAAGAAGGCAAAACATGCAATCTTGTTCTTCTTGATTTTCTACACTAAAACCAACTTTAATTTAGCTTTCAATAGCATCAATTAAACATATTCTAACTTAATTAGATATTAAAGATCACTAATCTAGGATTTGGTATCATACAACTTTAATTAAGATTTGCAATTTGGGACTTTTCATCCAAATGCATCAATTGATGAAATTAAACATCAAAACCATCGAATTCATTACCTAGAACACTTAATTAACCTAAATAATTAAAGAAAACACTAAGTTACCTCTTGAAGATGTTCTTGCCGAAATCTCCTTTGATAAATCTTGATTTTCTTTGTGATTTTTAGAGAAAAATTGGATGGAAAGATTGAAACAAGGTTGGATTCTAAGTTTTTCTTAGTTTTTTTTCTTAGACATTTAGCTTGAAAATAGTGAAGAAGGAAGAAGTGTGGTTCGACCAAGAATGGAGAAGAAGAAGAAGATGAGAAATGGTGATAGAAAATGGCTAAGTGTCCTTTATATATTTGGAGATATGATAAATTATATTTTCCTCTCCAAAACTTTCATTAATTATACTTTGACCCCAAAATTTTTTGTAGCTTATTCTGTCAATTCTGTTTAGTTTTAAATTTCAAAGTGGGGAAGTGAAATTGTCACACCCCAACTCCAATGGTGCGACGGTCCTAGGGTAAAGGTAGGCTTAAGGCCACCATAAACCTGTAGAACACTCATATCTTGGATCTCATTCATACTTTATATTCATATCAAATACATATATCATTATAATATTCATTCCTATAATTCATGTAATCATAATTCATACATTTATATTTATCATCATATAATTTCTTCTTGTTCCTTACTGATCAAAAGATACATCCCACATCACTAAGGAATAAGGACAGCCCAAAATGTAACAGTTCAGACATCAAAATAATATCATCCTCAATATCTAACTACGGAGCTCTAGAGTATACTCCTTATACATACCATACTGTAATACAATTCAGTGAATTTATATATACATATCAAAATAATTACAATGGAGACTTCTTGGAGGAATGAATCAAAAAGCTCGGTCTTCTAAATTAGCTCCCTCTCGAGCTACACTATCACCTAAAATCCACAGAAGATGAGTGAACCTTCAACTCAGTAAGATATGAACATGCAATATAAAAATCAATCCAAAGGAAGGGTCAATCCATATGAACATGGGTAAGAAAATATCATATGGTTATGCTTACAAGAACAAAAGTGCTCACAATCGAATAGCACTGTCAGATCACATGATAGAACTGCAGAGTGCATCAGTAGCCTTGCTATCTATCACAACAGAGCGCATCAGTAGTCCTTGCTACCTTATCACAAATGCATGCTTGGCCAGGCATACGCCTAGAGTTTATGGTCCCCTATAGGTGGAACACTGATAAAAACCCTATCAGCTAGGTTCCCAAAGTACACAATGGACCAATGAATTTACTCTCATTGGGAAGAGTGTTCTATCCATAGGATCATGTAGTTGCAATCTTACAAGGAAACATATTGATCACAAGACCATCAACATATAATATAAATTCAGTCAAATTAACAAATAGGTTTCATATGAACTTAATCCAAGGAACGATGACCAAGTCATTTACAATATATATATGATAATCATATGGAACAAATTGTCATTTTGTTTAAGAATATCATGGAAATTTCAATCAATAGGTCAGTAATACAATATCATATAACATGTGAATCATATATGTGAATATTAGGAAGGTTTGGACAATTCATTTCAAAGAAGCAATATACATATGCAATGTTCATACTTACCTCAAATCAATTTATCCTTGCTTTTTTCCTCAGTTACTTGTATAGTCAATAAATTTCCTTTAATTTCTCCTCTTTTCCCTATGACATTTTCCCAAATGCTCAAAATTAGGGTTTCCTCAATCAACAATATATAATATGATTCTCTATAATTTTATTTATTTTACAGCCTCTATTATTGTTTCCTATCATCAATTTAATTAATCTCTTAAGAAAATCTGAAGTTTAAGAATCTACTTACTATTCATGTCACTATTCATCAAATTCCATAAATTCTGATATCTTGAATATTAATCAAAATTAATAGTCTTAAATACTTATAATAGGGCCTATATACTCGTATAGATCTATTCTATCTATCAAAAATTCTTAATCTAAAGAGAAAAATGAATTTTGGAGAAAATTACCTTGTTTTCCCCAAAACTGAATTCTTGAAGAATCTGACTTGAGAATGATGATTAAAGCCTTAAATGTGCTCATTTAATGATTCAATGCATTAATTTTGAGCATTAATTAAAAATAAATGGGACAGATTTGAGAAATATAGGAGAAGAAATGAGAACGAACGAAGAAAATAGATGAAGATATCACGAAATTAGCTACTGCTTCCCCTTTAAAATAGGCTACTGCCTCTCAGCTTCCCACTTCACCAAACTCACTTTGCATATGCCACCTGAGCAATGCCTCTTCACCAAACTCGCCTCACCTATTTCCACTTCGCATATGCTATCTCGGCAATGCCTCTTCGCCAATCTCGCCTCACCTATTTCCACTTCGCATATGCCACCTCAGCAATGCCTCTTCGCCAATCTCACCTCACTTATTTCCACTTCGCATATGTCACCTCGGCAATGCATCTTCGCCAATCTCGCCTCGCCTATTTCCACTTCGCATATGTGTCACGACCTATCTCGGAAGTCGTGACGGTCCTAGGGTACGAGTGATGCATAAGCGACCAGTACCACGTAGAACCCAATAGACTCTCTATATGGCATGCAACAAACAAATACAACTCAAATAATTATAAAAATGCTGAGGAAAATTCGACAGCATCTCCTCTAAAATTGAACTATGCCCAAAA
>CANXYC010082292.1:0-23351 GCA_948193065.1 Aleurites moluccanus | reverse complement strand
TATATGTTTTATGATATGGATGAAAATATTGAAGTGCATTTTGAGTTGCAATTGATCAATGGAGGATATAAGGGGATGTATGTTATATTGGGAGTGCATATTTATATGATTTGCGGATAGCTTATGTCAGAGTTACAAAGGAAACTTTGTCAGTTTTTCTGCATGAATAATATGATGTTTTAAAAAAAAAATTATCACCTAAAATGTATCATAGGTTAAGTAATGAATATAAAAGTAAAAGCATGAGTTCTTTGAGGTACTGGTGGCTTAGGCATTACCCGTACCCTAGGACCGTCATAGTCTAAAGTTAGGCTGTGACACAAAGCCACAACCTTTTTTCTTTAAATACAAGCTTCCATATACTTCAAAAATTATACAAGAATAATTAAGTTGAGTTTTCCTTAGTTGGCTCTCCCTTTTCCCTCTTTATTCATTTTTCTTTAATATAAGTGGTTCATCTCTCTTTGATTTCGAACCAATTTCTCCAACTCTCTTTGAGTTGGAGGAATATAAGACTATCACTTTTAAATTAATTTGACTAATAATTCAACTTGGTAATTAAAATTAGACAATACTTGGACTTTTAGACTAATTTTATTACCCTAACGAAAGTGGAACTTCGATCCAGAAGAACTCTAAGACGTCTTTTGCCTAAGTCACGAAGCAAGGTATTATGTTCTAAACTCAAATCTTTTCAAGTTAATGCATTGCATATTGGATCACTCTTCTTCTACCTTTCTTTAATTTGGTAAAGCATCAAACTAAGAAACAATCAATTACATATCTCTTTCTCTACCTTTCTTTAAATTGGTAAAGTATCAATTAAAAAACCAAAACATGATAAAATTGAAGAGGTAAAATCAAACTTTTCGTAAAATCAAACCTATCTCCCTTTGCACAAGGGAGAACTACATGGGTTTTGATTTCCATTCAAAAGGATACGTAAGCAAGTTGTTTCATAGTTTCAAATCCAAAAAACTAAAAAAACCTTCTTTTTTCGAATTTTTATATTTTGTATTTTAGATTATCTCTTTGTAATTTTGAAAAATGTGTGGTTAACCTAGAATTTTCACAAGGGCTAGAGTTAATGTCCCCATATTTTTGGGTTTTTTGATGTAATAATAATTAAATATCTTTACTTTTGTTATTTACTTTATTGCTCGTGGTTGTTTATATTACTTGTTATGCTTCTTACATTATAAATGTTATTCTTATAACTTGCCCATGAAATATCTTTTTCATAAATCAATCATTAAATGGAAAGCTAAATTTGAGTTGCTTAAAACCAAAAACCTAGTCCCTGAACTCAGTCCCGATTCGAAGGTCTAGTGATTTTATCTTTGGGTTATACTTTGGAGTCAAAATTGAGTTTTCCTTTCTTTTCCCTTGAAAATAAAGGTGGCAACTTTACTAAAATTTTCAAAATAAAAGTTAAAGAAATGATTTGCAAATGCCTGGCAAAACTATCTTTATTATAAGAAAAATCACCCGGAAAAGCATCGAGATGCTCAGACGAGGCCTCCTAGTTAGTGACTCCACTGGGAACTAACTTTTTCTAAAAGTTAAGAGGACTACCATTTGGTTTGAATATAATACTTTTTAAAAAAGTGATTTTTATTTGGCTTTTATTTAATTGTTAATTTTCATGCATCACTTTGTATAACCAATTACAAATTAAAGCTTTCGGATAGCGAGTAGCATTGACCTGGCAGTTCTCTTTGAGTATGTTAGGTGATACAAAAGTATCCACTTCGCAACAAATCTTCAATCTTTTTTGAAGTGTAATGGGCAGTATATACTGTTGGACCCACACAAAACTCTTTGTTTCATATGTGCTTAGGTAAATTACGGCCTTAGTGTGATGAGTACCCTTTATCCAATCCACCTAGTCCTTATGTAATGAATCTATATCTTGGACCTTATGGCCCATGTACCCTAATGAATATTGTTGAACCGTCATCATGAAACCTTTCTTCCTCATACCATGTTTATGCATCTATGCCATGTTCATGCACCCATAATAGTTGGACCAAGAACTTATGAGTCAAAGCCTATGCATACTAAAAACCTTTTTACCCTATAAGCCCAACAAAGATGACCATGCTATCTTAGATTAGGAGGCCTATTTAAACCTTGATTAAATTAGACCTAACCCTTGTTTCTTATCTTTTGAAGGTATCAATGGCTGATCTACCCGGAGTTAAAGTTGGAACTGAGCTTGAAACTATGAACACACTCTTAACCACCCTCCACAAAAGGCAAGAATTTACCTTCCAAGTTACCATAGAAGCCCAATATAATGGCTTTGTTGAAATGAACCTCTAGCTCACTGAAAATATGAACCAACAATGCTAGTCCATTCTCTAAGAGGTGAAACCTATGATAGACTCACACCTAGCCACCAATCCATCTAACCTAAAAACCAATGCTTTCACTTTAAGCCTTCCTATAATTGATCTGACGAACAATGGGTCATCTCCAGGCATCACTCTTGCTACTAATCCCCTGTTTTAAGAAAGGGAAGACCAAGCTGCATCTGAAATTAAGAAACTCATGGAAAAGTTTAAAGCCATGGAAAGAGTTCTTAAAAGAATTAAGAGGCATGAAGATTTGATTGATGTTGATTGCCTCACACTCTTTTCCAATGCAAGGGTCCCACTAAAGTTCAAAATGCCATCTATGGATAAGTTTGATGGAACCACTTGCCCCAAGACTCACCTTAAGATGTATGTGGGAGTAATGAATCCTCTTAGAGTGGACAATGAGCTCCTTGCTTAATTTTTCTAATAATCCCTTACTAGAGCTACTATGAGGTGGTTTATAGATTTAGACACTAACTTTAAGAAGTCATGGGATGACATCTGCAATGCTTTTATTAAGCAATATCATTATAACATTGAAGTTGATATAACTATGAGGGATCTATAAACCATAAAGCAACAACAAAGGGAGTCCTTCTTCATTTTTCTAACTAGATGGAGGGAAAAGGCCGCCCAAATGATGAATAGACCCATCAAGCAGGAGCATATTGACATCATTATCAAAAACCTCCTCCTAGTGTATCAAACCCATCTACAGACTCAATACCTCTTGGATTTTAAAGCTCTCATTGCCACAACTTCTAAGATTGAGGATCTAATCCAAAGTGGACAGCTCAAAGATGAAACTTCGAACTCCTCAAGGTTCAGAAAGAACACTAACTACTCTTCCAACTGAAACAACTCCACCAATCAGAAAGGTGGGGAAGTAGCTGCTTTGTCCAACCATCCTCCCATGAAACTTGAAAGAATATCCTTCACTGATTTAGGCATGCCTTTTGGGATGGTGTTTAGAAAGGCATTGTAATCCAAACTAATCACAACTGGAACATAAATGAGTATTGTGAATACCACTGCAGTCATGGCACAAAATTGACATGTGTAAGAACCTAAGGCATAAGATTCAAGATTTGATTGATAGTGGAGACATTCTACCTCTAGGACCCAGGCCCAATATCATAAGTAATCCACTTCCAAACCACCAAGTCCAAATCAATTACATCTACTCCTCTGATATAGAAAGTGATCCTATCTCTTTGATTTGATCATATAAAGACTATTGTTATGTGTTGGATCTCAATCACTTTGTGGATAATCTCAATGCTATAACTCGAAATGGAAGATTCTATCAACCTCCTGCCCAACCGGCCTAAAATATCCCTCCAGTTCAACCCATTCCTCCACCTGTTGAAAATTAAAAGGCAACAATAAGCCAATTGAAGATGTTGTTATAAAGCAATTAAAAAAGACTCAGGAAAACATTTCCATTTAGAGCTTAATTTAGTCATCCTATCCTCATCACCAAGCTCTTTGTAAGGCTTTGAACCAATGCCAAACTCTCATTGATGTCTCGCATGAAACCCTAGTTGCTTCTTTGCCAACTCGACGAAGGCTACATCTATCACTTTCAGCAACCATGACTTGCCTAATAGGGAGAATAACTATAACTATGCCCTGTATATAAATGTAATGGCCAAAGGAAAGACAACCCTAATGGTATTAGTAGACAATGGGTCAGCTTTAAATGTGTGTCCATTAAAGGTGCCTAGCTGCTTAAGTTTGGGAACTGCAAATTTCACACTCTTCGATCAAATTGTGAAGGCTTATGAAAACACAAAAAGGAAAGTTCTCGGAGTGGCTACCCTTAATATGACCATTGAACCAGTGAATCCACCTATCCCTCCCAAGTTATTGAGTTCCAGCCTACTTTAATCTCCTCCTTGAAAGACCATGGATCCATAAATTCAAAGCCATACCATTTTCCTACCACCAAAAGCTTAAGTTTCCCCATAGAACTTATATGGTCACAGTCAAAGGGGACATGCATGGGAAAAGTGAGGTCCCCAGTTCAGTGCCCATTTTAGAGATTAAGCATGAACCCTTTGAATTTCCATTTTTAAGATTCTTCTTTGACACTATCCAATTCATTGAAGGCGATAGAGTTAAGGAATTAGTACCTTTTGACTTTGACCCCTTATGGTAGCATAGTTGTGGCCAACATTATGAAAAAAATGAACAATTTTCCTGGCCTAAGTTTGGGGAAGAATCAACAAGGGATAGTGTCATTCAATGACTACCCTTTGGCTAATCCACCATTTGAGCTTGGCTATAAGCCCATAGAAGAGGATGAGGATGAGATTCAGAGGAGAGCTAAGGTAAGGGTTGAGGCTAAAAAGAAAGGTAAACTATTTGATTAGCAAATGTGCCCTTACTTTAAAACATTAAATGGCTACTTTGTGAAATACAGAGAAGATTTCCCTTATTATGGTTTTCTTGAACCTTGGTAATGCCCTTTAACCAAGAAACTGACCCTAGGGTTTGAAATTTTCTTTGATGTCGGGCTCAAATTAGAAGAATGCGAACCAATTTACATACTAAAGAATAATTGGGAAGAAAACATGGAATCTACTCTCTTTGAGCAAGTTTTCATGATTAAATATGGAGTAGAAGCAAACCCTACAAAGCTAATACAAACCACTCTTTCCCCACCCCAAAATTGGTACTATGAGAGGATAACTTGCCTTGATGGAGTCAAGCTGGAGTCTGAACCCAAGTCTGAGTCATTCGAGTCTAAACCTAAGTCATAGTCGTCTGAGTCTCTATTTTTCCTTTCTTGTTCTGCGTCTGTAAAAGACCTTTATGGTCTTTCTTTTAACTTTGATGTAAGATATGATGATGGGACTTTTTCTCATAATAAAACATTTGCCTTTTCCTCTTATATTCCTTTGCCAGACTTTACTTTTCGTGAATCCAATAAGAATGAGACATCAAAAGAAAAGAAAATAAATGAAATAAAAAAGGAAAGTAAAGAATCTATTAATTCTAGTATATAAAATGATCCAAAACTCACATACATTGCATCTTCATATCATGATAAAGATTCTTTGTCCAAAAAGGTCTCAAAAATTCGAGGACTATTTTGCATGGCAACCCGAGGATACGACTGGAGTAGACTTGAGTATTGCAGCCTATAAAACTCTAACTTATGAGCACATCAAACTTGTCAAGCAGAAGTTGAGAAGATTAAAGGCAAAATGGTCACTAAAGATTAAGGAAGAAGTTTCTAAACTACTAAAGAACAAATCCATTAAGCCGATCACATACTATTCATGGTTAGCAAATATAGTCTAGTGCCTAAGAAAGATGGAAAAGTAAGGATGTGTGTGGATTACATGAACAAGGCTTGCCCAAAGGATGTGTGTGGATTACATGAACAAGGCTTGCCCAAAGGATGACTTTTCTTTATCGCACATTAACTTATTAGTAGACTGTATGGCAGGTTCTGAAGTAATCTGTTTGGCTGACTTGTATGCAGGCTATAATCAAATTCAGGTCAATCCCCATGATAAATAAAAAATAGCTTTTGTCACAGAATGAGGGTATATACTACTTTAGGGTCATGCCATTTGGCTTAAAGAATGCAGGGGCAACCTATCAAAGGATGGCAAACACCATTTTCCATGACATAATTCATAAAAAAATAGAGGTTTATGTGGATGACATGGTGATAATGTTTGAAATGGTAGAAGGGTACCTGAAGGCATTAAGAAAATTATTTCTCAAACTTAGATAGTACAATATAAAGCTGAATCTTATCAAATGTCTCTTTGGTGCATCTTTTTATGGTGTTCCTAGGATACATTGTCAGTAAGAGGGGAATAAAGATTGACCCAGCCAAGTCAAAGGAAATTTTGGAAATGCCAGCTCTGAAAACAAAAAAGGAGATCATATGTTTTCTAGGGCTCTTCCAATACATTAACCATTTCATTGCCCAATTGGTTGACATATGCGACCATGTCTTTGAGCTATTGAGAAAAGGAGCCCCTAAGCAATGGAATGATGAGTGCTAGTAAGCCTTCAAGATGATTAAAAAATATATGTTGAATCCCTTTGTTTTGTAGTCTCCGAGGCCAAGCAAACCTTTGCTCTTATATCTATCTGTAATCCAAAAAGCTTTGGGTGCAATGCTCTATCAGAATGCAGTTGATTCTCACAAAGAAAATGTCATCTACTACTTAAGTAAGTGCATGCTTGTACATGAACTCAAATACAATCATATTGAAAAACTATCCCTAACCCTAGTTTGGGTATGCCATAAATTACAACATTATTTGGGTTCATTAACCACGCAAGTTATCGCTGATAAGAGCCCATTGAAATTCCTTATAGAAAGTCTAGTTCTTGACAGTCAAATGGCATGATGGATGGTAGCTCTTGCGACATTTGATATGAAGTATGTCCCGAGAAAGGCAATCAAGGGAGGCATCATAACTGACCAGTTAGCTGCAACTCCTATGCAATGTAATGATTCTTTTGTACCTGAATTCCCAGATGAAGATATCATAGAAATAGAGCTAGAGTGTGGAAGATGTATTTTTATGGTGCATCTAATAACAAGGGTTTCAGAGCTGGTGTCATCTTACTTACACCATGTGGGGATCATTTTCCCGTGGCCTTTAAACTTGCTTTTTAAGTAACCAATAATAAAGCTGAATACGAAGTATGCATATGCGGGTTAAAATGTGCTGTCAATATAAGAATCAATTACCTGGAAGTATATGGAGATTCCAATATGATTGTCTCCCAAGCTCTTGGTAAATGAAAGATAAGAGAAGAACACTTAGTGCCTTACTTTCAACAAGTAAATGATCTTGTAAAAAACTTCCATGAATTATCTTTCCATTATCTACCTCGAGCTAAGAATCTATTTGCCTATGCTTTGGCAACTCTGGCTTTCCTTATAGATATGATGGGTATAAAGATCATCCGACCAATAGTCATGGAAGTACGACGATAGCCAGGATATGATACTATTTGCATGTACATTCAGCTAGTCGCTGGGAAACCGTGGTTTTAGGAAATATTCAACTTCAAAAACAATTTCCAGAAGGGGCATCAAAATCAGACCGTAGAACATTAAGGTAGCTTGCTAGTAACTTTATCCTGAATGGTGATGTGCTATACAGAAAGGCATGGAACAATATTCACCTTAGATATGTGACAAAAGAAGAAGCTCAGCAGATCATAAAATGTTTTCAGGGTGGAGAGCAGGGACCACATATAAATGGTTTTGCCTTGGCAATGAAGATTATGAATTTGGGATATTTTTGGCTAACCATGATTGAGAAATGTGCTAGGTATGTACAAAAAAGTCATAAGTGTCATTTTTTTCCAAATTATAGAAAAAACCTCCTATTCCACTACAGCCGACCATAACTCCCTGGTCGTTTGCAACTTGGGGAATAAACGTCATTAGTCGAATCAATCCAAAATCCTCAAATGGGCATGAGTATATATTGGTGGCCATTGTCTACTTCACAAAAATAAGCAGAAACAACCTCTTATTAGGTGTTGAATGATAAAAAGGTAGCACATTTCATTCAGGCCAATATAATATAGTGATATGGGTTACCTTTCGAGGTCATAACGGACAATGGCTCACATTTCTAGAAAGAAGTAGTTAACCTATTTAAAAGGAAAAAGATCTAGCATCACAGGTCCTCACCTTACCATCCACAGATAAATGGGGCAATTGAAGCAGTAAACAAAACCCTCAAGACTATCCTGTAGAAAATGATTACCGGTCACGAGAATTAGCATGAACATCTTTCATATGCATTGTGAGGATATCAAACTTCCATTCGCACCCTAACTAGGGCAACTCCTTATTCCTTAGTTTATGGCATGAAAGCAGTTCTTCCAATTGAGATGCAAATCCAGTCTGCCAAAGTCATATGCAAAAGTTAGGGATGAAACAAAATGGATCGAAGGCTATCATGATCAGCTGAATGTTATAGACAAGAAGATGATGGATGCCTTGTATCATATTCAGGGTTATCAACAAAGGTTTGATAGACATTTCAACAAATGGGTGACCGATAGAGGGTTATAAGAAGGAAATTTGGTCTTAAAGGAAATCAGAGCTCCAGTTCATGATCCAAGGAGGGAGTTCTGACCTAATTGGATTGGTTCTTACATGCTCAAAAAGATTATGTTTGTGTCATGTCTCGATTTCGAAACATGACGGTCCTAGGATGCAGAAGATGCCAGAGGCGATCGACACTCGTAGAACCTAGTATCACATCTATCAATCACATATTATACATATCAATCTATAGCCATATAATCATATAAGCACTATTCATTTTGTTACTCTGTTATTCATTTTGTAACTTTTTGTAATTTCCATCATCATAAACACATTACATTTATACTCCAAGATATATCATACACATATATATACAATCTGTCTATACCATTATACAATACTCATAGAGCATCTAATACATATATAAAGATACAGTGTTTAAATAATTACACTATTTATAAAATACAGCAGAATTCCTTAGAGGAACAAAAGCCAGGAACCTGCCTCTACTCTGCGCCTAGAAAGGGAAACAAATGAAGGGGTGAGTATAAAAATACTTAGTGAATCTAATATGCATCAACCAAAAACAATGGCTTGGATATCAATAATAATAGGCATATATTCAATGAATAATAATCTGCTCAACAATATCAGAATACAGTATATGACTGTAGAATCAGCAAATAGTACAATAGAATTGTAATCAAGTCAATAGAGTATATCTCACGTAGATATGATAGAGAGGACAGATATAGGGCCATGAAACTCGTATATCATATGTGTCAACCACATATCAATCACATATCAATAAACATAAGACTAGTCAGGTCTTATGGCTAGGACTATTAACCCTTCCCAGCTAGGGTATCATTATACAATGTGCACATTGCCGACAGTATGTACCCACTACCCTATCGGAGAGGCAGCTCTATCAAATCTCATCAGAACCAATAAGAACACGGAACAAGTCAATCAATATCAATATACAATGACAATCTCATTAAGTAGCAGTAGCTCATGAATTTAATGAAATGAGAATGCGATATAGCAATGGATAAGCAATAGATAAATCAATAAACAGTAGTAATATGATTAACAATTAACAATGGGATGAATCAAAAATAGCACAAATCAAGTCAAGAAGTTGGCTCAATTGGCATGCCAATGTCGCTGGCGATGATGACATTCAAATAGTAGGTCTACGGATGAAATCAATGGTAGGCCTACGAATTTGAACTAGGTATTTCATCGAACACTTGGTATGCAAAATTCAATAGAAATTTTGGCAAGGTGTTGGTGCAACATTGAAATTACCCCAATATCAATCAACAAGTACACAATGTAGGTTATTTAATAGGCATTTGGTTTCCAACAATAAACATCATTTAAAGGATCAAAAAGGCATAGGAAACCAAAGGAAAACAAAGCAAAAATTCAAGGAAATCATGACATACATGGTTCGACCAAACATGGCCTTTCAAGGTAGGTTTCCAAACTTTAATTCAATACTTTAGGCATAACAAAGGATGCATATTAAAATCACATAGCACTTTAAATCACTTGAATTATACACTTTGCCACCAAAGTCTTCAAAGTAGGCAAAAATGACAACTTTTCAATTCGTTGTTCTCTACATCAAACCAATCACATATAATCCATCTATTAGCCATCAATTAACATAATCTAACCTTATTTAACATTAACTAACACTAATTTAAAAATTCTTCACTTACAACTTTGAATTAGGGTTTCCAAATTAGGGAAAACCTATCAAATGCATCAATTGATGCAATTAAAAATATTACCCACTCTAATTAACATCTAAACATATAATTCAAGCATTAAACCAAAAAAAACACATCTTTACCTTGTGATGATGTATGGGCCGAAATTTACTAGCCAACCAATCTTGAAATTTCTTGATTTTCTAAGCAAACCAAGGTTGGAAATCAAAGAATCAATGGTTTGATTCAAGTTTCTTTTGATTTCTCTTAAGAAATTTGCATGAAATTTGGTGGAGAATTTGAGTGGGATTTTCGGCCAAACAAGATGGAAAAAGAGAAATGGCCAAAAAAAAATCTATTAAGGCATGCTTATATATTAAGTTAAAATTGACCAATTGCATTTAGGTCCTTAAACTTTTCAATAATCATATTTTTGCCATATTTCATTCTGTAATTTATTCTGATAATTCTGTTGAGAATTGAATTTCAAAGTGGGAATTCAAATAGCTTATTTTTATTTATACTTTATTATAAAAATAGTTTCAGAGCCATTCTAAAATTCAGACAGTCGGTTTTTCACTATACCTTTAAAGTTCCATTTATCTACGATTTTGACATTACTTACTTTTTCAGTGTTCCTAAGCATTTTTCAACTTTTTTCTTTTCATCATAATTTCACATATATTTATGTGATTCTTTACCCCCTGGTCTAACTCAGAAATTCTTCAGTCGACCGGACTACTATTTCCTGGACATTGTAATTAACACCGATATTTTCCGGGAAAGTATCATTAATGCATTCTAATTGTGTCTCAAAAATTCACTTTAGTTATTTCGATGTTCCCAAACCAATAATTGATTAGATAACTATTCAATCACGGTAGTATTTCTTAGGGTATTACAGTTTGGCTAAGAGTCATACTCATATACATGGATGGGAGCAAATTTGCAAATTCGTATAATCTAGATCAGCTAAAGAGATACTTTGTATAATGATAGTGAGTTATGTAAACAGAACTACAAGGACTTGATTCTCCCAAGAAAAGAATTTAAATGTAAAAGTGTTATGGAGATACGTATGTAGTCCACTTTGGGTATGGTCCAAATCATAATAAAATCATCAATTTTTATGCCAAAATTAATTGACTCTTGCTCGCTAAGTTGAAAACCTAAATAAGGCGACTTAGGAAAAAATTAGAGTAGGTTAGCGAATTCAAAACCTTAAAAGGCGGCTCGAGAAAAATTAGAGCAATAAAAAGAAATAAAATGAAAAAAAAAAAAGAATATCTCATTTTTTATTATCTTTAATCAGACAGGAATTCAAAAGGCATAAATTATAAATCTTGTTTCATTCATCATGGTTAATATAAAAAATAAGTTCCCGTCTCATTTTATTTGAATAAAAAAAAATTCCCAAGTTCAAAAAAATGTCCAAAACATCCAAGTCAAAATAAAAGTCCTAAACTAATCCTAGGTGGACAGAAGCTAAAAAGTAAAATCCTAACTGTGAGTCTTTTTCCTCCTAGGATGGATGTCCTGATCATCGTCATAATCCTCATCCTCATCATTATCAGTTGGTATCCTAGAACCTCCATCTCCAGCTGCTTTCTCAAAATCTCTATCAGCAGTTGCCTTCTCAGAATTTCTAGCCAGTTTCTTAGAGTCCTTCTCGTTAGGCAAATCCATCACTGTCACCTCTGTCACTCCACTAGCTGATGCCTCTGTATCATTCATAGGTACAGGTGAGTCGTCTGTCTCCATCCTTACCTCTAGCTCTTTTATCAAGGTAACCCACCTAATCTTCTCAATAGGCCAAACAAAAGTGCTAAACCGGGCATTATATCCCTCTAATTTGTCTGATAAGCCAGCCGGTCTAACAAAGCTTATAGACCTCCTCCATCCATTAATTATGGCCAGGGGAATAGTACCAGTGATTAGAAATGTATGAAAATGACCTTATTTAGTGGAATGCCCTAAGACTGACCCATTTGCCTCAAAATCCTAGTACTCGGATAAAATTTGGTCAACCCTATACCATCAAGTACACCATACTGTAGCCATAGCTCATCGTGATAAAGGAACTGACCATGGGTAATACCATGAGAGATCCTCTGGATCCAGCTCAAAGTGTCAAACAGTCCACTCCCTCTGAGGATCAAAGTGAATCAAGTCCTGTACATGTGGTACCTAGCAGTAGAATAAGGCAGCCTATTTGGAGGACTAATTACCTGAAGGTAATCCTTTAACCAAACTTAAGTCATTTTAAAGCAAAAATCAGAAATTAAGAAAGGAAGCTAAGCAGAAAAGAGCCAAGAAAAGAAGAATTTTTGTACCTAAAGGATGACTGGGTTCATTTACCAGGATCTCGCCACTCTATGATTGGCATCTAATCTAAGAAGGGTTTCAGCTACAAACATACTCACAATAGAGCAATCCTACTCCATCTAAGCAACCAACTCTACTATTTATGTATCCCCCTAGCCAAATGAACTAGAAAACATACATCCAGTTGTTAGATAGAAAACTAGAGTTAGCATCCTGAACTTTTTCCTATGAGGATCCTTGAGGTCCTGAAACTCCTCTATCATTGCAGTGAGGTTAACCTGATCATCCTGAACCATAAAACTAGCCAAATCATAACCTAAACCTAAAAGCCTCCTAAAAGGAAGAAAATGTCCGACCCTGAACTCTGGAATAACTAAAGCAACATCCAGATTGCTACCTAGAATAACACTGAACTCCTCGAATGTACTTCTTCTCCATGCTAGTTCCAAAGCAGAATACATGGTCAACTGGATCCCAAAAGTTCAAACAAACATTCGTAAAGTTCCCAATCCACTTTCACTCCTCTCAGGGTCAAAATAGAGCTAATCCCATACCTACCTAAGTTAATGTTATCAATTTTGTCTAGGTTCTTGGTCCACAGGAACATGTAATGGCTAAAGTAGGGCTCCATGAAAAAATATCAACTCTAAAAAGCAGAGAAAAAAATGAAAGAAAATTACTGGAAAAGAACTGACTTACCCAAAACTGAAGTTGGAACTAAGCTTGAAACTATGAACACACTCTTCACCAACCTCCTTAAAAGACAAGATGACACTTTTCAAGCTGCCATAGAAGCCCAACAGAACCACTTCATTGAGATGAACCTCCAATTTACTGAGAATATGAACCAACAATGCCAATCCATTCTCCAAGAGGTGAAAACTATGCTAGACTCACTATCAATCCATCCAAGCCAAAGGCCAATGCCTCCATATCAAAGCTATCCATAGTTGATTTGACTAACAATAGGTCAATCCTAGGTGTCACTATTACTGCCAACCCTCTTTTCCAAAAAGGATAAGATCAAACTGCATCTGAAACCAATAAACGCATGGAGAAATTTGAAGGTATGGAAAGGGTTCTCAAAAACATTAGGAGGCACGATGACTTAATTGATGTTGACTCCCTCACTCTTTTCCCTAATGCAATGGTCCCACCAAAGTTCAAAATGCCATCCATGGAGAAGTTTGATGGGACCACCTGCCCTAAGGCTCACCTTAAAATGTACGTAGGGGCAAAGAATCCTTTTGGTATGGACAATAAGCTCCTTGCTCAATTGTTCCGATAATCATGTACTAGAGCTGCTATGAGATGGTTTGTTGATGTAGTCACCAACTTCAAAAAGTCATAGGATGACATTTGCAATGCTTTTAAGAATCAATGCCACTACAATGTTGAAGTTGACATCACAAGGAGGGATCTTGAAACCACCAAGCAACAACAAAGGGCATCCTTTTCCATTTTTTTTACTAGGTAGAGGGCAAAAGCTGCCCAAATGAAGAATAGACCCACCGAGCAAGAGCAGATTGACATCATCATCAAGAACCTCCTCCTAACTTATCAAACCCACCTGTAGACTCAATACCTCCCAGATTTCAAAGCTCTCATTACCACAACATATAAGATTGAAGACCTAATCCAAAGTGGGTAGCTCAAGTATGAAACCACTTGCTCTCTAAGGTTCAGAAGAAACACTTACAACTCTCCCAAGTTAAACAACTCCACCAATAAAAAAGGTGGAGAAGTAGCTATTTTGTCCAACCATCCTCCTATAAGACTTGAAAGGAGATCCTTCACTGACTTGGGCATGCCTTTGATTATGGTATTTAGAAAGGCATTGGAATCTAAACTGATCCCATCCTTAGAGCCAAAACCACCACCAAACCCTATGCCTAAGAGCTAGAATATGAGCGAGTATTGTGAATATCACCAAGGCTATAGGAACAAAATTGACATGTACAAGAAACTAATGCATAATATCTAAGATCTAATTGACAGTGGAGACATTATACTTCCAGGGCCCAAAACCAACATCATAAGCAATCCACTTATGATCCTATCTCTTGGATTCAATCATGCAAAGACCATTGTTGTGTGCTAGATCTCAATGACTTTGTGGATGAGCTCAATGCCATAACCTGGAGTGAAAAATTCTACCAGCCACCTGCCCAACTGACCCAAAATTCCTCTCCAGTTCAATCCATTCCTCTACTTGCTGAAAAGTTGAAAGGCAATACTGAGCCGAATGAAGATATTGTGCTAAAGCAATTGAAAAAGAATCAGGCAAACATATCCATTTGGAGCTTGATCCAGCCATCCTATCCTCATCGCCAAGCTCTTTACAAGGCTTTGAACTAATGTCAAGCTCCAATTGACATCTCTCCTAAAACCCTAGTTGCTTCTTTAATCAACTCAACTAAGGCTACATCAATCACTTTCAGCAACCATGACTTGCCTAATAGGGAGGATAACCATAACCATACCTTGTACATAACTATCATGGCCCAAAGAAAGATAATCCTAATGGTGTTAGTAGAAAATGAGTCAGCTTTAAATGTGTGTCCATTAAAGATGGCTAGTTGCTTGGGTTTGGGAAATGCATATTTCACACCCTTGGTTCAAATTGTAAGGGCATATGATAATACTAAAAGGGAAGTTCTTAGAGTAGCTACCCTTTGATATGACCAATGGGCCGGTGACTGCACCTATCCCTTTCAAATTGATTGATGTTCCAGCCTATTTTAACCTCCTTATTGGAAGGCTATGGATCCATAAGTTCAAAGTTATACCCTCTTCCCTCCACCAAAAGCTCAAGTTCCCCCATGGAACTTCCGTCACAATCAAAGGTGACATACATAAAAAGAGTGAGATCCCACCAGCCATGTTAATCTTGGAAATTCAACCAAAACCGACCGGGGTGCCATTATCAGGATTCTTTTTTGACATTATTCAATTCATCGAAGGTGATAAAGGTAAAGAGTTGGTTCCTTTTGACTTTGACCCTTATAAAAGCATAGATGTAGCTAATATTATGAAAAAAATGAACTATTTTCCTAGTATAGGTTTGGGGAGAAAATAGTAAGGGATAGTATCCTTCAATGACTACCCTGTGTCAAAACCACCATTTGGGATTGTCTAAGAATGCACCGAAGAGGATGAGGAAGAGATTCAGAGAAGAGCTAAGCTAAGGGCTAAGGATAAGAGAAAAGGTGAACCATTTGATTGGCAAATGCACCTATACTTTAAAACTTTGAATGGCTAATTTTTGAAACAAGGGGAAGATTTCCCTTATTATGATTTTTTTGAACCTTGGTATTGCCCTTTAACCTAAAAATTGACCCCATGGTTTGAAATTTTCTTTGATGTCAGGCTCAATATAGAAGAATATGAGCCAATTTACATGTTAGAGAAAGATTGGGAAGAAAACATGGAAGCTACTCTTTTTAAGCAAGTTTTCATAATTGAATGCAAAGTAGAAGCAGACCCTACAAAGCTTATCTAGACCACTTTTTCCCCACCACAAAATTAGTATTATGAAAAGATAGCCTGCTTTGATGAAGCTAAGCTAGAGTCATCTAAGTCCTAACCTGAGTCATTCAAGTCTGAGTCATCCAAGTCAGTCGAGTCGCTAGTTTCCTTTGTTAGTCTTCTGTGTATGTAAAAAGACATCCCGATCTTTCTTATATTACTTTGAATGTAACTATGATGATAGGGCTTTTTGATCATAATAAAATGCTTGCCTTTTTCTCTTATATTCCTTTGTTAGACTTTCCATTTCTTGCATCCAATCAGAATGAGACATTAAAAAGAAAATGAAATACAGATAAAGAAGAATCAATTAATTTTGGCACGAAATTAAAATCATGACTCATTTTCCTAAAGATTCAAGGACAATTTGCATGAGAACCTAATGACTTAACAAAAATTGATCTAAACATTGCAAAATTCAACTTCCATCTGCACCCCAACTGAGGCAACCCCTTGTTCCTTAGTTTATGGGATGGAAACAGTTCTTCCAATTGAGTTACAAAACTAATCTGCCAGGTGTGAGGCCTCGCCCGAGCAACGCGTCCTGTCCAACTGAATGGAATCGGGAATGCTTATTTTGGGATGATTTTTCACATATTGAGACGACCCTAGCGCCTTTTATTTGAAAATGATTTTGAATTTTTGAAGTTGCCACCTTAAGTTATTTTTGTTGGGAAAATTTAAGGTAAAAAACCCATTTTGACTCCAATTTTATCCCAAAGAAAAAAAGTGCACTAGTCTTTGAAACCAAAGAGGATTCTGGGACTAGGTTTTCAGTTGAACTTGGCTTCTAATTTTAACCTTGATTTTAAACTTTTTTTTTTATGAACAATTTAAAGAATGACATATGAAATGACATATAAGATGAATAAATAAAGAAGTAAAACAATAAATAAAGCAATAAAAGAGCGATAAAGTAAATTATTACAATTCAAACACCCAAAATAGAGGATATCAACTCTAGCCCTTATGGGTTCTAGGTTGATCACACATTCCTCAAAGATCTAAGATAAAATAAAGAAAAATACATCCAATAATAAGAATCAAATAAACAAAGTAAAAGGATAAAGATGGTTTTTTAACATTTTTAGATTTGAAACTTTTATACAGCTTGCCTGTGTATCCCGTTGAATGGGAATCAAAACCCACTCAATTGTTCCTTCTTGCGAATGAGGGTTGATTTTATGCCCAATTTATCATGTTTTGGTTCTTTATTTTGATTCTCTATCAAACTAAAGAAAGGTAGAATATGAATTGTTTATTTTGATTTTTATCAAAATAAGAAAAAAAGAAGAAGTTTATGAGTTGATACCTTTTGTCTTGATCTTTGGGGAGGCAGCGGGCAGAGTGCTCTTCCAAATCTGAGTTCCACCTTGAATCGATCTAAGAATGGGGAGATGGTCAAACTGCCTTTTACCTGACAATTCAAAAGAAAAGAAAACAAACGGGCATAATGACTTTATATTAAATAAATTTTGAGGCTCCATACACCCCAAATTTGATCCTTCTTTAAACTCAAAGAGAGCTAAAGAAATAAAAAAATAATAGGTATATGAGAGAGAAGAGAGTAAAATCTAAGAACGAAAATTGAATTTCAAAGATTTTGAGGCCTGAACTAGGTTGAGGGGGTTAAGTATTTATAATAGAAGTTTGGAGGGTCAAGTCCCATCATCTTTCGATGTGGGATTTTGTAACACCCTCAAATTTCATTTATATAACCTTGAATATATGTTGTTTAAGCATAAATAAAGTTTATTTAGAGATTCAAACATCATACTTGCGCGATTTGACAAGTCGCTAAAAATCAACCCGGTGGATGGGTAGGCACGTCGACGTTTTGATTAACGAACGGGTTCGGAATTTTAAATTTTTAATATCACCATTAGACTCATAAGCTAGAGAAATATAAAAAATATTGTTTCATAATTGAAATGGGACAAAAATATAAATAGTTATAAGTTTCTGGTTCAAAATGTGAATACGAGAAGTGTCGGAGGGGAGGGGAATCAAATTAACTGAAAGTTAATTCATATAAATTCTATCTAATTATTCATAAAATAGAAAAATCTCCTCCTTCCACCATTAAAGATAGCCAAGTCTCCTCCTTCTCCAAAAAACTACCAATTTCATTCAAACTTCAAGCAAAATCGATAGAAAACTTAGTTAAACTACCGATTAAGCTAGTTTCTATCGAAAATTTCAAGAAATTCAACCTAGAAATTGAAGAACCATTCAACCTAAATTTCGGCCACACCTTGAATTCAGGTGAGGATGATGTTTTATTTATTCTTTTGATTCATTTAAGCTACATAAGTGATTATAAACATGATTAGAATGATAGATTTCAAGATTGGATAAAAATTGGAGAAAACCTAAATCTAGGTTTATGTTTGAAACGGATTTTTTGTATAGGATTTCATAATTCTAATTAATATTTAAATATTTTAGTTAGTATACATTTAAGGATAAATATGTGATAAAATTAATTGTAGAATCGAAGAAACCAAAGAACACTGCTTTTGCCTGTTATAGGCAAATAGATATTTTATCGCGCAAACGATAGATTCGTCAGTTTTGGTGAGTTATATGTATATTATTATGCATGTTTAAACCTTTATTTAATCAATTTGAATCCATTTAAATTCCTGCAAATTTTGTTCGAAAGTGTTTCATTTGAGTTTCCTTTGAATTTTCCTTGAATTCAAGCTCCGATTGTGTTGTTTATTGATGTATATAAACCCTGTTTGATAACGCCTTTGTGTTTGTTGCCATTGGGGATTGAATTGTGAACTTTGACTTTTTATTAATATGTCCCAAAACTATATTTATTTTTTCCTATAGTGGTGCACACCAAGTGCTCGACGAAATGACCTTTGTTAATTTCCTTAAGAATCCAATTGTTACCAAATTTGTTAAAAAGGGTGACTTTCTTTGTCACCAGTGTAAATGTGTCTTCTTGATATATTTTGAACTTGTATCCTAAATGAATTTTGTGGCATTTTGCCTATACTATAATATTTCTTTGTTAAGGATAATGATCCTATATGTGTTTACTTGCCTAAACAACTTAAATTAGCTAAAGTTACAAAAATTGAGTCTTGTTGATTTTCTTGCCTATTTGGTATTTTATTTGCTATGTTTAGTCTATTCTAATATTTGTAGTGGGTAAATACCATCAACATTGTGCACAATGAAATTCTAGTTATACCCTAGCTAGGAAGGGTTATGGTCCTGGCCATAGGGTCTGGTCCACCTTATGCTATTTACATGTTATATTGATAATATTATGCATTTCATGGCCCAATATCTGTTATATATACATGGTTATTATTTCTCTCAGTTCCTATACATCTATATTTGATGTCTATAAACTATTTCCCTGATTTGGTCATTTGATGTGCTATCTATGAGCCAATTGTTAATATTGCTCATTTGTTGCTACCTACTTAACCTTTGTGTGATAATATATATATATTGACTCACTGAGTATGAAAATACTCACTCTTTTAGTGGTTTTATTTTTTTTTAGGTTAGGAATAGAGTTGGTACAAGATTTTTTCATCAGTGGATCCAGCTTTGTTATAATAATGTAAATATATTCCTTGTATATATTTTAGATGCTCCATGGATATGTAAATTATTGGGATGACTATACTTAGTATGGTCTATAATATTATTACTCACTAATATTTAATATATATGAGATGTGTTGAGATAAGATATGATCACAGATGATGACAGATAGACTAATTTTATGGATATAGATATGTTATAGCAGGTGATGTTTACAGGTTATAGAAGAGTTCTACGGGTGTCAATAGCCTTATGCCGTTCCTACATCCTAGGACTGTCATGTTCCAAAATTGGGATTTGATAGAGGTGGTATTAGAGTATAGTCAAACTGATAGCATATAGACATGTGTCAATAAGGCATAGTGAACCATGGAGCATAGGAAATCTTGTCTCGTCATTTGTTGTATTCGTTAAATATGTGTTTATTCTGTGATAAGCATATGTGTTAAATGATTGTGTTTGTCTATTGTAGTGATTAAAATGTCTATAGGAGAACATGAACGGGCTATTGAACCTGCACCTAGGAGATCAAAAGAGCTAAGTAGAGAGGCAGAAGTGGCCTCAAATGAGTCATTGATCAAAGAGGAACCAGAAGAACCTCCTAGGTCTAGGAGAAGTATAGAGGAAACCAGGGAAGCTGAAGATCCCTAGAGATTGGAAGTGATACAAGGGATGTTAGAACTAAGAAGAGAACTACATGAATTGAGAAGAGAAAGATAGGTAGTGCCACCACCTGCACCACCAGCCGTTCCACCAGTTATTCCACTAGTACCTATGCCACCTGCTGCTGCACCAGTTGGGCCAGTGGTACAGGAGGGCCGTAGAGTGATTGATGAGGGTGGAATCAGCATGCTTAACTTTTTAAAGCTGAGTTTGCCATAATATAAAGGTGGAAGAGGTGAGAAAGTTAATTAATTTTCTAGAGTAAATAGAAAAGTTGGTAAGAAGACTTCCATGCTCAGATGTCAGAGCAGTGGAGCTTGTTGGTTTATTGTTGAAAGAAAAGGCCTGGACTTGGTTTTCTAGGCACATTGAGACACAATTATATAGTGATGCACCACCGACTTGGGCACAATTCAGGGCTGCATTGTTGGATGAAGTTTTGATAGAGGGAGTTAAAAAAAGAAACATAATTCTGTTTGAACAGTTGGAACAAAACAACTTGAGTGTAGAAGAGTATACCAATGAGTTTATCAGGCTGAGTAAATATGCTAGCAAGATTGTACCTACTGAAAAAGACTTGATCAGTAGGTTTAGACAAGGATTGCATGCCTCCTTACATAATGCATTGTTATCTGCTGAGTTTACTTCTTTATCCAAGATTGTTGATCAAGCAGTCCAAATGAAAGAAAAATATAAAGAAGAATGAATGAAAAGAGAACATAAAAGGAAGATTAAGACTGGAAGACAACAGAGAAGAGGTGAAGGGAGTTCTCAATAAAGACAAATAGAGACTACATCAGTTAGAACTGAGCAGAGACCACAGGTAGGTGGTTAGAGAGGAGGTCAAGGTAGAGGTACCACAGGGCAGTCTGCATCCAGATTTTCACAAGGGTTATCTAGACCACCAGTGCAGACAATTAATGTTTCCATATGTGATTTTTGTGGGAAGAGGCACGGGGGTGAATGTAGAAGACAAACAGGTACATGCCTGAAATGTGGCCAGCATGGTCACTATATGAAGAATTGTCTAATGTGGAGAGAACCATGGACTACTACATCAGCCTCACAACCTACTATACAAATGAGTAAAAATTACCAGAGAGACACAGGGGGTAAAGGTAGAGGTAGAGCATCAGGACAAGGACAGACTAGTGGTCAAGCACCAGCCGGTAGAGGGCAAGGCCGGGTCTTTGCAGTTAATGCTCAAGAAGCTCAAAGATCAGGCAAGATAGTAACAGGTAAGATACCTGTGTCATATGAATTAGCACAAATATTATTTGATTATGGTGCCACACATTCCTTTGTAACACCCAAATTTGCATCTAAATTGCTAATTGAAAAACAATTGATGTTAATACCTTTAGAAATATTTACTCCCTTGGGTGAGAGCATAGAGGTAAAATATGAATTCTCAGGTTGTAAAGTAGATATAGAGGGTAGAATTTTACCTATTAATTTAGTAGAATTACCTATGCTGGAATTGGATGTGATATTAGGAATGGATTGGCTAACCATTTATCATGCAATAATTGACTATTATGAAAAGAAGATTAAATTTCAACCAGAGGGGCATGATAAATTTGAGTATCAGGGTGATAAGAGTGATTTGGGAATTAAACTCATTTATGCTATTAGGGAAAGGAGACTCCTACGAAAGGGATATCCTGCATACTTGGCAATTGTAATGGATACTCAGAAAACTTCAAAGGAAGTTTATCAGATTCTTATTGTCAATCAGTTTCCAGACTTGTTTCCTGAAGATTTGTAGGTTTGCCACTTAAGAGGGAGATTGAGTTTGAGATTGAAGTCTATCAGGGTACAAACCCTATTTCAATTCCACCTTATAGAATAGCTCCAGAAGAACTAAAAGAGTTAAAAGTGAAGTTGCAAGACTTGCTAGATAAGGGGTTTATCAGACCCAGTAGTTCACTATGGGGCGCTCCTGTGTTATTTGTCAAGAAGAAGGACGGTTCATTGCAAATGTGTATTGATTACATACAGTTGAATAAAGTGACCATCAAGAACAAATATCCATTGCCCTGGATTGATGATTTGTTTGATCAATTGCAAGGAGTCATTATTTTTCCAAGATTGACCTTAGATCGGGTTATCATCAATTGAGAATTAAGAATGAAGATATGTCTAAAACTTCTTTTAGAACCCGATATGGTCACTACGAATTCCTTGTATTGTCATTTGGGTTAACTAATGCCCCTACTGCTTTTATGGACCTGATGAATCGGGTGTTCAAGCCCTATTTGGATAAGATTGTCATTATGAAGAGCATCTAAGAATAGTGTTGCAAATATTGTGAGAGCATAAGATGTATGCTAAGCTATCAAAGTGTGAATTTTGGCTTACTAAGGTATGTTTCCTTGCTTATATTATGGGAAAAGATGGCATTAAAGTGGATCCACAGAAGGTGGAAGCTGTAGCTAATTGGCCATGACCTACTAATGTAATAGAAGTGCAGAGTTTCTTAGGTAAAGATGGTTACTACAGGCAGTTTGTTAAAGATTTTTCAAAAATTGTAGCTCCAATAACTAAACTGACCAGAAAGAAAGAAAGATTCTTGTCCACCGATGAATGTGAAAAGAGCTTCCAAACTTTGAAATCATGTCTTACATCAGCACCAGTGCTGGCATTAACAATAGAGAATGGCAAATTCACAGTATATTGTGATGCTTCGAGGGTCGAACTTGGTTGTGTCTTGATGCAGGATAAGAGGGTAATTGCTTATGCTTCTCGTCAATTGAAGAAACATGAGTTAAATTATCCTACACATGATTTAGAGATGACTACAATTGTATTTGCCTTAAAGATTTGGAGACATTACTTATATGGGGAGAAATGTGAGATCTACACATATCATAAAAGTTTACAGTATATACTATAGCAAAAAGACCTAAACCTTAGACAGTGAAGATGGGTTGAATTGTTGAAGGATTATGATTGCCATTTATTATACCACCCAGGTAAAGCTAATGTTGTGGTAGATGCATTGAGCAGGAAATCTATGGGGAGTTTAGCTCACATTACAGTTGCAAGGAGACCAATAATCAGAGAAGTGAAAGAGTTACTTGATATGGGAGTCCAGTTTGAATTGGGAACCCAGGATCGAAACCAAGCTCT
>CANXYC010082226.1:0-26966 GCA_948193065.1 Aleurites moluccanus | reverse complement strand
AAATCACACAGAAAAGTGATGTATATAGTTTCGGAGTGGTTCTTTTAGAGCTCTTGACAGGAAGAAAACCAGTAGACCATACAATGCCCAAGGGACAACAGAGTCTTGTTACCTGGGTATGTTTCATTTTTCCCTTTGACTATCTGCGCGTCATCAGACAGGCATTCGGCTAGTAGGCTATTTTTTTTTTTTTTTTAAAAATTTTCTACTTTATGGCTTTAATCTCCTGTTTTTCAGATTCAGTTTATGCCATCTAATTAGTACTATAATTAAACACACAGGCAACTCCAAGATTGAGCGAGGACAAAGTGAAGCAATGCGTGGATCCAAAATTAAATAATGACTACCCACCAAAGGCAATTGCTAAGGTTTCTTTCTATAAACCCTTCTTTTTAATGACAATTTTCATTTTTGTGTTGTTAATTGAATTTTTATACATAAAACAGTTAGCAGCAGTTGCAGCACTTTGTGTTCAATACGAGGCGGACTTCAGGCCAAACATGACAATTGTTGTGAAGGCTCTGCAGCCACTTCTCAACTCGAAACCTGCGGGGCCAGAGACGCCTGCATAAAATTCAAAATGCTGGGCTCAGAATCAGGCAGTCATTTTAGATTTTTGTAATATGCAGCTTTTAGTTCCATATTTTTCATTTTTAATTCTACAATGACACTGTCAAGACCACAGATTAATATTCAGAGAGGGAATATAATCATCATCATCTATCTCGAATTACATTGTTAGCATTGCTTGATAGATTGTATTTTAGTAGTTGTTTGGCAAACAAGAAAAAAAAAATTGAAATTTCGCCAAAATTTTAGTGTTCTACTTGTTCTGTTTCTAACCATGTGAGAAAAATGTTAATGGGAATGTTTACAGTTTACTGCTTGGACAATTTGTTGTGCTTGTGCACTATAATCTTCTTCTCTTCTTCCTCCTTAATCTTTTTCTTTTTCTTTTCTCATTTCATAGAATAATTAAATAAGACTACAAGAGTCTTTTGCTTGCTTTATGATGTCTAATTAGATTTGAAAAGTTATTAAATTTAAATTGAATCCTTAATTTGACAGTACAGTAAAATTGTCTAATAAAGATGTATTTAATAATCTGATAGTAAGAGTGACAAATTTCAAAACACAAGCTAATCAATTTGAATACAAAAATTTGGATGCTTAATTTTCTTACTAATATCTTTTAATCTTTCATGTTGAGCATTACATTCACTCCCTTTTAACAGCCCTTGAACTCTTGTTATTCTCTCTCTAACCTTAAACTTGTCCATGCTCTAATTATCACAACTGGATCTCACCGTAGCCTTCTCCGTTCCACCAGGCTTATCACTTTATCCACTAATTTATCTTCTATAATGAACTATGCTCGTAAACTGTTCGATAAAATGTCTCAAAGAGATGTCTTTCTTTGGAATATGTTGATTAGGGGTTACGCTAATCTCTGTCCCTGTCAAGAGGCTCTAATCCTTTATAAAGACATGCACCATGTGAATTTAGTCAGAAATGAAAAAACGAATTCTTGTTATTGATGAGTATAGCAGTAGAGTTTATATACACAATATCTTTGCTGAGCTGTACAATTTGTTAATTTCCTAACAAACTTGTTTAAGCTAACTAACTATTGCTAACTTCCTTACTGACTTTAAGCTAACTAAGTTTACTTATGTATACACTGTTAATACCCCCCTCAAGCTGGAGTGTATATATCAAGAACACCCAGCTTGGACAATAAAGAGCAGAACTTAGGAGCATGATGTGCTTTTGTGAAAAAGTCTGCTAATTGGTTTTGTGAAGAAACAGGCATGAGTTTGAGAACTCTAGCAGCGACCCTTTCCCTTACCACGTGACAATCAATGTCTATGTGTTTAGTCCTCTCATGAAAAATAGAATTCTGAGCAATGTGCATAGCATAAGAGTTATCACAAAAGAGTAGAGCTGGAGAAGGATGAGAAAAATATAAATCTCTAAGCAAATATAAAACCACTGGATTTCACAGGTGGTAGAGGCCATGACCCTATATTCTACCTCAGATGAAGACCGTGCCACTGTATTTTGCTTTTTGGACTTCCATGCAACCAGTGAAGAGCCAATGAATATGCAATAACCAGTTATTGATTTTCGTTTCATAGGATGATTTCCCCAATTTGAATCAGAAAAACCTTGAATATGAAGCTGTGACTGAGATGAAAAAGAAAAGTCCTTGGTCTGTAGTAGTTTTAAGATACCTCACCACTTTGTGAGCAGCTTGCAAATGAACTTGAGTGGATTTATCAAGGTACTGTGATAACTGTTGAACAGAATAGCTCAAGTTTGGCCTGGTGTTTGTAAGATAAAGCAATTTACCAACAAGGACTCTATATGTAGTGATGTCTGATAAAGCTGTAGCAGAAGCAAATAGTACAGTGTCGATAGGCAACATAGGAGTCTTAAAAGGTTTGGAGCCTAAGAAGCCAGCATCATTAAGAAGCTTCAGAGTATATTTCCTTTGACAAAGAGAGATACCAGCTTTTCTTCTGGCAACTTCAAGGCTTAAGAAGAACTTTAAAGGACCAAGATCCTTTATCTAAAATGTTTGTTGAAGATAGTGCTTGATGATATTAATTTGAGATAAAGAGTCTCCTGCCAAGATTACATCATCAACATAAACAAGTAAGGCTATGAAAGAGTGAGCAATTTTGTGTATGAACAAGGAAGAATCTTAGTGTGCTTGCACAAAATTCCTAGCAAGCAAGGCTTAAGAAGGTCTAGCATACCATTGCCTGGTAGCTTGCTTTAAACTATAGAAAGACTTCAACAAATGGCATACTTGACCAAGTTGAGTAGTAGTGAGACCAGGAGGGACTTGCATATAAACTTCCTCATACAACTCACCATGAAGAAAGGCATAATTGATGTTAAGCTGCCCTAAATGCCATTTTTAACTGCTGAGATAGCAAGAAGAGCTCTAATAGTGGCCATTTTGGTAACATGACAAAATGATAAGCCAAGGAGGTCATCTCGAGTACCTGTCAAGAACCTAAAGTATCAGATGTGAAAGTGTGTTATTTGCTTGAAAATAGTAGTAGGATACGTGATGTGATTTACAACTGCTGCCAGCATTTTATGGGCTTATAAATGGGTCAATAAGTTAGTGGAAAGTTTTCATTATTGTTTGCTATTTTATTGTTAACAACTAGTCTGTCATTCCTTTGAGTTTTCTTTTATATTTAAACTCTATTTCACAACTTGTAGACATAAAAAAATTTAAATAAAATTAAAGGTTCATTCTCACCTTAAGCAGAGTGTTATATTTTACAAATTTTTAGTAGCTTTGACTGGGACCAATCATTTGGTATCAGAGCTACACCTCATGTCTACCAACAAAGAAAGAATTGAGAATTTAGAATCAAGTCTTGGAGAGCTTCAAGATAATCTGAGCAGAATGGAGCTGGGTGTCAATGACAAATTGCGTTAGCTTGAAATTACCATGAGCAAAATCTCTGACGCTATACTTGCGAAGCAAAACTCAAATTCTGGCAACAACAACAAAAACAGAGGACAATCTTCAAATGGCATTCTCTTTCAGAAGGGGGACGACCAACGTTTTCTTCCAAGCTTGCCAATCTCGAATTTCCCAAGTATTTTGGAGATGATCCAATTGAATGGTTCTCGTGTGTCGATCAATTCTTTGAATATCAGGGTACCTTAGAAACACAAAAGGTTTACTTGGCTTCCTTTCATTTGGAAGGAGAGGCAAATCAATAGTGGCAATGGCTACGAAGAGCTTACAAGGAAGAAGATAAGGAAGTGACATAGGACATTTTTGTGGAAGAATTATGAGCCCGTTTTGGCCCAACGGTTTGTGAGGACTTTGACGAGTCATTATAAAAAATAAGACAGACGGGATCTTTACAGGAGTATCAAAAGGAGTTTGAGGGATTGGGGAACAGGGTGCAAGGGTGGATACAGAAGGCATTGGTGAGCACCTTTATGGGAGGCCTTCAATCTGAAATAGCTGATGGAATTCGGATGTTTAAGCCAAAATCATTAAAGGATGCCATTGGCTTGGCCAGAATGAGGGATGAGCAGCTCGCATGACAAAAGAAAGTGACACGTCCATTCAGCAGGGCCACTTTTGAATCTTCCCCAACGAAATTGAAGTCTGTCTCACCCGTGAAACGTTTGACTTGGGATGAGATGCAAAATAGGAGAGCTCAAGGCCTTTGTTTTAATTGTGATGAGAAATTTGTTTTGGGACACAAATGCAAAGAAGGGCCACAACTGCTGTTGCTTGAGGGAAATTACGGTGAGATTGAAACAGATGCGGAAGAAGGAGTCTATGCCAACTTTACAGATGAACCTGAAATCTCACTTCATGCCCTCACTGGGTGGTCAATAGCGAGAACCATGCGAATATCAACTAAAGTGGGCACTTATGAATTGATTATTCTCATTGATAGCGGGTCAACTCATAACTTCATTAATGACAGAATAACTGAATTATTGCAATTGCCAGTGGTGCCAACTGACCCTTTCAACGTCAAAGTAGCTAATGGGGAACCTTTGAAGTGTCAAGGGAGGTTTGAAAATGTGCAAGTCCTAATGCAAGGTATTCCATTCACCCTTACTCTTTATTCATTGCCACTAATTGGGTTGGATATGGTGTTGGGAGTTCATTGGCTTCAACAGTTGGGAACAGTGGTTTGTGATTGAAAAAAAATGACGATGGAATTCTCATGGAGAAGTCAGCATCATCGATTGCAAGGTATTAGTAACCAACAAATTCAATCTATAACATTCAGAACAATTTCCAAAGAGATGAAGAAGGAAAATTCCATATTTGTTGTTTGTTTACAACCCCACCATGGAGGAGTTGCCTCAAAGGGTTCAACCAGAGATGCAACAATTATTACAAGAATTTGAGGACATTTATCAAGAGCCAAAACAGCTTCCACCAGAGAGGGAGATAACTCACTGCATCACTCTTAAAGAAGGAACAAAGCCAATTAATGTGCTACCATACAAGTATGCTTACTTTTAAAAGTTTGAAATAGAAAAACAGGTTCATGACATGTTAAAATTGAGGCTAATAACACCTAGTACAAGTCCATTCTCTTCTCTTGTTCTATTAGTTAAAAAGAAAGATGGAACCTGGCATCTTTGTACCGACTATAAAGCTCTAAATGTCGTAACCATCAAAGATAGATTTTCTATTCCAACTGCTGATGATATGCTTGATGAACTTTATGGTGCAGTTTTCTTTACTAAACTTGACTTGCGTTCAGGTTACCACCAGGTACGAGTATACCCATCAGACATTCACAAAACTGCCTTCCACACACACAATGGTCATTATGAATATTTGTTTATGCCTTTTGGTTTGTGTAATGCTCCTTCCACTTTTCAGGCTATTATGAATTCAATATTCTCTCCATACCTTCGAAAATTTGTGTTAATTTTTTTTTTATGATATATTATTTTATAGCCCCAGTTGGACCATGCATCTTGGACATGTTAAAATGGCTTTTGAAATATTAAGGCATCACAAATTTTATATCAAGCTTAGCAAATGTGCATTTGGCCAGCAAGAAATTGAATATTTGGGTCATATTATAACTCCACAAGGTGTCAAGGTGGACCAAGGAAAAATTAAGACAATGCTTAGTTGGCCTATGCCTACTAATGTTTATGATTTGCGTGGATTCTTAGGCCTTACAGGTTACTATAGAAAGTTCGTTCGCAATTATGGAGTTCTTGCTCGACCACTTACCAATCTCTTGAAGAAGGGGCAATTTAAATGGTCAAAAGAGGCAGAGGATGCATTCAAAACTTTGAAACAAGCAATGACTTCTACTCCAATCCTTGCTATGCCAAACTTTAATGAACCATTCATCATCGAATCTGATGCTTCAAGTAATGGCATTGTGGTAGTGTTAACTCAGCAGGGGAGGCTCATAGCTTTTTTGAGTCGAGCTTTGGGAGTCACAAAGAAAACATGGTCCACCTATGCTAAAGAAATGCTTGTTATTGTTCAGGCCATTCAAATGTGGCGTCCTTATCTGTTGAGCAACAAGTTCTTTATCCAAACTGACCAACGCGACCTCAAGTATTTGATGGAACAACGGATAATAACACCTGAGCAACAGAAATAGGTATCCAAATTATTGGGATATGACTATGAAATCACTTACAAGCCTTGAAAAGAGAATTTTGCTGCAGATGCTTTATCAAGAGTGCTAGGTAGCTCTAGCCTTAACACTCTATTTGTCCCTCAAACATCTTTGTGGAATGCAATCAAGGAGGAAGCTAAGCAACATCCTTACATGGTCCGAATTGGCAAGCTTGCAACTGAAAATCCTGGAGCTCCTTATAAATGGCAGAATGGTTTTGTTTATTATAAAAATCATGTTGTAATTCCTCCTAATTCCCAACTTGTCAATCAGTTATTGCAGGAATTCCATGATTCACCTTATGGAGGGCATTCAGGAATCTTGAGAACGTACAAGAGGTTGGCACACCAATTCTATTGGCCATCAATGCATCAGACGATTCAACAGTATGTCAACTCTTGTATTATTTGCCAAAAGAATAAAGCTGAAACTTTATCTCCAGCAGGTCTTCTTCAACCGCTGCCTATCCCTTGCTAAGTGTGAGATGATATAACCATGGATTTTATTGAAGGACTACCACTATCCAATGGCAAAAGCACTATTTTTGTGGTAGTTGATCGCTTAAGTAAATTAGCTCATTTCTTATTTTTGTCACATCCTTATACATCAAAGACGGTGGCTAAAGAATTTGTGGAAGGGATTGTCAAGCTTCATGGCATGCCAAAATCAATTATCAGTGACCGAGACCCCATTTTCATAAGTCATTTTTGGCGTGGATTCTTTAAAATGTCAGGTACTAAGCTGAAAATGAGCTCTGCTTACTACCCCCAAACTGATGGTCAATCTGAGGTAGTTAATAGGTCTGTCGGAAGTGGAGTATCTTTCTTTCATGGGCTGAATTTTGGTACAATACTACATATCACTCGTCCATTGGAATAACGCCGTTCAAAGCTCTTTATGGGAGGCCACCTCCAAGTATTCCATATTATCAAATTAGTGCATCTTCTGTTGATAAAGTAGACCAATCATTAGCCACACGAAATGTCCTTTTACAGCAACTTAAACTCAATCTACAGGCTACAACAAATCGAATGAAACAAGTTGCTGATTCAAAACGGTGAGATGTCCAATTTCAAGTAGGGGATTTAGTCTTCCTTAAACTTCATCCTTATCGCCAGCAATCTGTGTTTAAAAGAGCTTTTCAAAAGCTAGCTAGTCGTTTTTATGGTACATACTAAATTGAAGCAAAAATTGGAAAGGTAGCTTACAAACTCAAGTTGCTTGAAGGATCTCGAATTCACCTTGTTTTTCATGTTTCACTGTTGAAAAGACAAGTTGGGGAGAGTCAAATCCCTAGTTCTGAACTGTCACCTATAACTGATGATGGTGAACTGATCATGGAACCTGAAGCTATCTTGGATACTAGATGGGTTAAGAAAGGATCCAACTTTGTTGAAGAAAGTCTTGTTCAGTGGAAGAAACTACCAAAAGAAGATGCTACGTGGGAAAATACACAAGAGCTGAAGACCAGATTTGTCAACCTAAATTTTAAGGACAATGTTCCACCGAAAGAAGGGGGCAATGATAAGCCAAGGAGGTCATCTCGAGTACCTGCCAAGAGTCATCTCGAGTACCTGTCAAGAACCCAAAGTATCAGATGTGAAAGTGGGTTGTTTGCTTGAAAATAACAACAGGAGACGTGATGTGATTTACAACTGCTGCCAGCATTTTATGGGCTTATGAATGGGTCAATAAGTTAGTGGGAAGTTTCCATTATTGTTTGCTATTTTATTATTAACAACTAGTCTGTCATTCCTTTTATTTAGGAAAGTAGTTGAGCTTTCTTTTATATTTAAACTCTATTTCACAGCTTGTAGACATAAGAAAATTTAAATAAAATTAAAGGTTCATTCTCACCTTAAGCAGAGTGTTTAAACTCTATTTCACAGCTTGTAGACATAAGAAAATTTAAATAAAATTAAAGGTTCATTCTCACCTTAAGCAGAGTGTTATATTTTACAAATTCTTATTAGCTTTGACTGGGACCAATCACTAAAAGTCTCTAAGTATTCCACCTCTTTTGGCTATGTGAACCCTTTGACCACAAATCTGGCATTGTATATTCCTACACTGCCATTTACATTATACTTGACTCTATACACCTATTTGCATCCTATTCGATGTTTACCATGAGGGAGAGAAGTAAGCTCCCAAGTATGGTTAGATGCTAGAGCTGCTAACTCCTTGTCCATTGTAGCTTGCCATTTAGGATCCTTTACTGCTTCTTTATATGTTTTAGGCTTAGGAATTGTAGTAATAGAAATAGAGAAGGCTTTGTGGGTAGGAGATATTTTGTCATAGGAGAGGACATGAGATATGGAATGTGGTGTGTTAGGGAGAGGATCTGCAGCTGATACTGTGATAATTGAATTAGCCTTTGACAGAACATTAGCTAATTTGCAATGGTAATCCTTTAAATAGGTTGGAGGGTTTGAGGTTCTAGTTGATCTTCTAGGAGGAATTATTGGAGAAGAAGTAGTATGAGTAGGGAGTGGTAGTTCATAAGTATCTGTAACAGTGTGTGGAGAATCAGAAGATAAGTATGAGGATGCTAGATGATGGAAGGTTGCAAGATCAGATTGTGAAGACTCCAGAGATGAAGATTGTGGAGCAAAATGAGAATTGGAAGCTAGAATAGGAATTGGAGAATCAAAGAAAGACTGATCACAAGTATTAGGATAAAGAAAATGGTTTGGAGAAGAAGAAGAGGAGAAAGGAAATATATGTTCATGAAATGTGACATGTCTAGATATGAAGATAAAATGACTTGTTAAATCATACAACTGATATCCCTTGGTCCCATTTTCATAGCCTAGGAAAACACACTTGATGGCCCTAGGGTCAAATTTTTGTTTGCTTCTAAGAAGAGAAGAAGCAAAGATTAAGCACCCAAAGCCTTGAGATCTGTGAGATCAGGTAGGATACCAAACAACTTTTCATAAGGTGTAATTTCATGAAGAATAAGTGTAGGGGTTCTATTGATTAGGTATAGATCACGTGAAACACAAAAACTCCAAAAAGTAGTAGGCAAATTGCTTTGGAATTGTAAAGTTCTTGCCACATTCAGTATATGTTGATGCTTTCTTTCAACTATACTCTTCTGTTGAGGAGTCTTCACACATATAGTTTGATGAATTATACCAAGAGAGTTATAGAAAGATGGCATATTGAATTCAAGATCATTATCGATCTGATAATTTTGATTCTTTTATGAAACTGGGTGTTAACAAAGGAACAAAAATTCTGTAACAATTGCCTTGCTTCAGATTTGGATTTCATTAAACAAATCCATGTGCACCTAGAGAAATCATCTACAATAGAAAGGAAATATGTATATCCACTATAAGAAGGTGTTTTGGGATCCCAGATATCAACATGGATTAAATCAAAGATAGAAGAAGAAACAGAATCACTTTTAGAAAAAGGAACTTTCTTTTGCTTTGCAATAGGACAAATGTGACATACAAAATTATCAAAAGTAGTGATATTGTTATTGAGTTTATGAAACTGCTTTATTCTATGTACAGAAGCATGTCCTAACCTAAAGTGCCAAAGATCAAAATCAATTACAGAAGAATAAATGGAAACAGAAGTTTGGAATAGTGGTTATACTAGCTGATAGAGACCATGTTCTTTTCTAGCTAATCCAATCATCTTCATGGTGTGCAGATTCTGAATTTGACAGAGTGGATTTAAATACAAGAGAATAATGTGAATGTAGGGTTAGTTTACTGATAGAAATAAGATTGTGAGTAAATTGACGAACATGAAGTGCAAAATAAAATTGGCATTGAAAGAAATTGTAACAATATGAGACACAGGTATAAGTTGATTATTAGGAAATTTAACAAAATATTTTGTAACAGGTTTATAATTGGTAAAGAAATGAAGTGAGCAGCATACGTGATCTGTGAGACACAGGTTTATAATTGTTAGTGTGCATCAATAACAAGAATTCATTTTCTCATTTCTGACTAAATTCACATGGTATCAGAGCATCATCATGTCACTTTTATTCTTTTCTAGAGTCTTCTAAATTGATTAGGTTTTCTTATCTCTCTGAACTTTCATTCATTTTCCCGAAGCTTTCTTGTATTTTCTTAGAATACAAACACTCCTCTTTTCGATTGTTGCTGCAATTTTTCTTAAAATGGTGAATCTACAGAATCCAAATGATGCATCTAGGTCTACTACTGCTTCTAGCTCCAATGTAAGAGTTGAAGAACAGATTTCGATTCCTTATTACCTTCATCCCAATGAAAGTCATTCTCTTATCCTTGTTTCATCTTCTTTAACCGGTTCCAATTATCATTTGTGGTACAGATCCATGAAAATGGCTCTATTATTCAGGAATAAACTCCATTTTGTTGATGGAACAATCACTGTTCCTGCTTCTACAGAACCAGATTATACAATTTGGCAGAGATGTAATACTATGGTGTTCTGATACCATGTGAATTTAGTCAGAAATGAGAAAATGAATTCTTGTTATTGATGCAGTATAGCAGTAGATTTTATATACACACAATCTTTGCTGAGCTGTACATAAGCTGAGCTGGATAATTTGTTGACTTCCTAACAAACTTGTTTAAGATAACTAACTATTGCTAACTTCCTTACTGACTTTAAGCTAACTAAGTTAACTTATGTATGCACTGTTAATACACCAAACTGGGTTTTTACCTGATAATTATACCTTCCCTTTTGTGCTTCGTTCTTGTGCAGTGATATCAGCTTTACGGGAGGGGAGAGAAGTTCATTGTAATATTATAAAATATAGGTTTGATTTAGATGTGTTTGTACAGAGTGCTTTGGTCTCTATATATGCTTAGGGTGTAGACTTTGAATATGGAGATTGTTTTTGGTGAAATGATTGCAAGGAACATGGTTTCTTGGACGGTGATAATTGCAGGGTGTGAGCAAAATGGTCTTCTTAAGCAGGGGTTGACAATTTTTAGAGAGATGGTAAGATCAGGAACTAAGCCAAATGCAATTACATTGGCAAGCGTCCTTCCGGCTTGTGGTGGTTTGGAATTTTTAAATTTAGGGAAATTGATTCATGCCTATGGCATTATGGTGGGAGTTGACTTGGATGTTTCATTAAAGAATGCATTAATTGCATTATATGGAAAATGCGAAAATGTTCATGTAGCCAGATCATTATTTGATGGGATGGCTGTTAAGAGCCTGGTCCCATGGAATGCAATGATTGCAGCTTATGAGCAGAATAAATCCTTTCGAAGAATGCTATGTGAGAATGTGGAATATGATTATATAACAATGGTGAGTGTTATTTCAGCTTGTACTAGTTTAGGAGCACTTGGAATTGGAAAATGGCTACACGAGATTGTCAGAAAAAAAGGTTTTGAAACCAATGTTCCAATCAGGAATGCTCTTAATGTCTTGTATGCGAAGTGTGGAAACATAGAATTGGCCAAGGATGTTTTTGAGAGGTTGCCTCATAGAACTGTCGTGTCTTGGACTTCAATTATTGAGGCTTGTGCATCCCATGGTCATGTGGAGGATGCTCTCAAGCTGTTTTCTAAGATGAAAGAAGAAGGAATTAAACCAAATAGCTTCACCTTCACGGTTGTTTTGACTGCTTGCAGACATTCTGGCTTGTGAGAGGAAGGGAGGAAGCACTTTGAGAGCATGACAAAAGACTACTTGATTGTGCCTTGTGTAGAGCAATGTGCTTGTATGGTTGATCTTCTAGGTAGAGCTGGTTGTCTGATAGAGGCTTAGGAGTTCATTCAAAGGATACTAGTTGCACCAGATTCAGGTGTCTCGAGAGCTTTACTTGGGACTTGTAGAATACATGGCAATGCTGAACTAGCTGAGCTTGTAGCAGAGCAGCTGTTTCAGTTGGATCCTTAAACCACGACTTCCTATGTCATCATGTCGTATGTATATGCAGAAGCTGGGAAATAGGAAGATGTGGCAAGGTTAAGAAACTTGATGAAGGAAAGAGAATTGAAAAAACTACCTGCTCGTAGTTTGATTGAGAAAAATAGAAGGTTTCATACGTTTTTAGCAGGTTTGAGATCTCAATCCTCTTGGGCCACTCAGTGAAGCAGATCATATTCATTTTGAAAAAATTTGCTGTCTCTAAAATTTGCTAGGTTGCATTCCTCGTATCCTATGGGATATGATCCTCAAGTATGGATCAGGCTAGCATAATATGTTGAAAATATGGAAGGTAATTCAGGGAAGAGAAAACAAATGAAATATGGTGATTGAATATGAAATATATAATGGTTTGAATGCAATGTACTTCAGGCAAAGCGACTGTGTTTATGCCTGAACATATGGAGCACAAAAGGACTCTTGTCAGGCAGGTCTCAGTTGATTCAGACGTGAGGAACATCTCTACTTCGACTTGGGTAAGCAATTGAATATTGACAATGTTCATTCATAATAGGAAGAATTCGAGTCTTTTCTCCAGAAAGACTGTTCTTTTCAACAACAAAACTGAAATAACCTCGTATTGATAGATTAAAATACTACAAATCTTCTGTGATAATTCCTAGCTGTGCTTCTAAGTAAGTTATCTGAGACAGTTACCAAATTAATTTCTGTTAACTTCATTCAGCACTGCACTTTTACTGTTAAAATGCACAGTAAACCACTGACCGTGGTTCGAGTGTTGAGAAAGTAGAAGGTGATGTGCTAAAGGTGATGGCACATGTAAACTCCTGCCAAAGCACAAACCCTGTAAATGTTTCCGAAGATCGAACTCATTAAGACCCCTATAATTCTGTAAATCTTATTAAAGTTTCAAGTTAGTAGAAATGAAGCTTCTATTAACGCTTCGGGTTACAAAAGAGCAACCATTATTGTATAAAATTCCACAATGATGTGTCTCGGTTCTTTTGCAGGCTATTGCCTACTGCATTATATTTATGTTGATTTCACAGGATCCAAATACCTGGCATTTATGTGATAGTGTTTTGTTTACATTCCTTTATTTTGCTCCTCCTGTGAATCCAAGATTGCAGGTCAAAGAAAGTTCATCCTCTATATCAGGTTATTAATATTTGCCTATTTGAATGTATCATAGATGCATTATATGGTCCTATTTGGCCATATTTATCTTTAAAGCAGAAAAAGTGAACAAGAAATTCATGCTGAAACCACGTATTACCAAATAACTAATGAAAAGAAAAGAAAAGAAAAAGGAATCAACTGATGAAATGATGAAAACATTTATATAGAAAATAAAAAGAAGAAAAATGATTTCGAAAAGAAGGAAAAAAAAAAGACAAAATGATTATCGACGCCTGAGAGATTCGAACTCTCGCGGGGAAACCCCATGTACTTAGCAGGCACACGCCTTAACCACTCGGCCAAAGCGTCTCGTTGATAACATCCCTATTTTTGTTCAAAATATAGCTAATTCAACATATTGTCCAAACTTACCCATAAAAGCCCAATAATGTTGTTTGGAATTAATTAAATACAATAAAATCTCTATAGATTAATAATCTTTATTATATAATAATAAGTCAAATTTTTAATATTCGATTAATTAATATAATTTATGAGTCACATCAATATTAATTTAAAATTAATAAAGGTTTTACTATAAACAATATAGCTATATATCAAAACTATGTTCAATTTTTTAAGAAAAACCGATCTAAAGTAGATGGAATGAATTCTTATGTACATATATGCATAATTATTATATGATGAGACAATAATACATAATATATAATCACATGAACTTTTGGATCATTTCTCTAACTTCTTCAATAACAAGCCAGGCCTTGTGCCCTCCAATTACTTCTGCTTTCATCTCTCCATCCTTCCATAGCTGCAGTATAATCATCCACTTGAACTATGAGGTATGATTTTTAGAAGAATTGAGTTTAGTTTCAATCAAGTATTAAATCTTACAATAATAAGGCAAGAACTGATCAGAGTATATGTACCTGAATTGTGGGCATTTTCTGGAAAAGAGAATAGAAAAAAAAAAATCATTAGAAGAAGAAAACTTGTATAATGATTCATAAGAAGGAAGTAATTAATAAAGATTGAAAATCAAACATACATACAGATATGTTTCCTCGCTTCACTAGAGATTGAGATACCTTGTTCACATCCACAAAGTAAAACTTTATCCTAAATTTTGAAAAAATAAATCTTAAATACGACAACTCAAAAACGAAATTAAAAAATTAATTATGAGTGAATTGAAAATCAATTTTGTGTAAAAAATTTAATTTGAGTAAATCAAATAAACTTTTATTTATAAGCTAATGCTGGGTGTTTTAAGCACCGGAACCTGTAATATTACTCATAAATTCTTGAAAAAATTTAGATTTTGGTAGATGAAAAACAAATTATTTAACCTAATAATATTGAAATTGTTCTAAGAATTTAAAGAACATAATATCCAACATTCATATATAGTAGTCTAGATAATTTATCCATATCAAAGTTATAAAAATAAGTAAAGGAAAAAAATTAATTTACAGTAAAATGATGTGTCAAAAATAAAAGTATTCCAGATATTTTTAGATATCTATTAACCTAACTTGAACACAGGAACAGAGGAGAAACAGAGGGAGAAAGGTTACTTGGTATCATATCCAGCAGCTAATTTCTCCAATTTGGGCTTCAAATTGATGCATTTCCGGCACCAAGCAGCCATCCTAGAAATTAAAAAAACAAAAATAGCTAATTGAGATAATTAATTTTTGTGCATTTATTCAATTAAATTCTATTAAGTATATATACCAATCAATGAGAATGGACTCGGAAAGTTGCTGAGCTTGAATTAGAATCTGATCGAGCTGATCAGAATCGTTGATGGTTTCCATTTCTATAGTAGTGGGTCTTGTAATATCTACCCAAAAAGCTTCGATATCCACGATACCCAGAAGAAGTTCTTTGCAATAACAACCAACAGCAACTACCACTATTACTCCATAATTGCTGCTGCTGCTGCTGCTGCTGCTGCTGGTCTCTGTGGTGATTATAGTAATGCAAAATGTGGGAATTTGCTGCTAAAGTAGACATTCCTTTTCTCCTCTTTATCAAGAAACAAAAGGAAATTTTTTTCAAGAAAGGAAAGGAAAAAAATAAAGTATTTTTAAGTATTCAAGAAAATTATTGAAGTTTTTAAGGTGAGAGAGCTTTCTTTTTCTTTCTTTTGTTTGGATTTTATTCTGAAATTATTCTTTTTATTAATCAAAGTCCAAATGTTTTGGTTGTGTCGAAAAAACTAGAGAGAAAAAAGTGGTTGGAAAGTAAGAAGAAAAAGCTTATCCGGAAGGTGAGTTGGGTATGGGAGGGAACAATGGCATAGGGGTCCACAATTGAGGAGGTTAGCAAAGCTCTTTGGAAATTTTTTCTTTCTTTTTTAGGAGTTGAGGAGTTGAGCCAGCCCAGGATTAAAATACACCTTTGCTATAATAATTTTTTTTTTCATAAAATAAGATAAACTATTTTCTACATCAAAACAACATAGACTTATCGTACATAGCAAATTAACAGGAGCTACCACCTCCTAGGCAACAAATATATATATATATATATACTTTTCTAATAAGAGCTCCAGCAATAAAAATTAACCCCTAAACCAGTTTAAGCCCATATAATTTTTATTATATTATTAATTACTCAATATCTAAATAAACTCATAGCTTATTTTTAACTAAATTAAAAAAAAACTCATAGCATTTTCATCATGGATAACTTGTTAATATTTAAATTAAATAAATTTTTATTTTTTATTTTTTTATATCTATTAAGAAATTTGAATTTTCTTTTGTTTCTTTTTGATATGGATAATTTGTTAATGTTTAGATAAAATGAGTTATATATATATATATATAATTTCAATTTGATTGTTGGATTGGGATTTTTTTTATTATATATTTATATTATATTTGACACATTTGATATTTAATGAAATTATTAATATATATGATAAATATTTTTATTCATAAATTTTATTAAATTATATTTGGTCCTTCAAGTGTAAATTTTCAGTTTTGTCTCTGTTAATAATATTAATAATAAGTGATGAGATATTTTAATTAATATAATTTTTTATTTATTTTTATCTAATAAAAAGACATTGATATATTTTTTTTTTCATATTTTCTGATAAAATAATCTTACAGTTTATGAATTTTTTCTTACCTTAAATGAATTTCATAAAATTTTATGGAATTCATTTATAAATCTATAATTTTGTTTTGTTTTAAATTCAAATTTATTTAATATTTTAAATAATAAAATATGTGAAATTAAAAATAATTAAATCAAATTCTATCAAAATAGTTGATACTTTTAAATGAATTCTATAATTTTAAGTCAATAAATTTTATAAGACTAAAATATCTTTATTAACTTTAATATTTTACTTTTTAAATTTTGATAGATAAAAATATATTGTTTAAAAATTTATCATTTTTGTTTGTTTAGCCGTATTTATTTTTATTTTTATTTTTTATTTTATTTTATTTTTATTAATTTTTTATCAAGGGTGAACCATACCTATAAGGTGGGCTTTTACTTGACTTTATATTTTTTTAAATACTTCTGTAAACTTTTTTATCCTAACTTCTTTCATATTTTATTTTTCTTTCTTTTTTTTCTTTTTTTTTTTTTTTATATATTTTGATTTATATCTTATAACTTTGTAATTTTTATTATATTTTTTTATTTTATATTCTATAATTAATTTTTTTTAAATTATTTCATAAATACAAAACTCTTAATAAATTTAATTATTTATGACTAAAATTGTATTTTATTTTTTAAAAAATAGTGTATATAAAAATATATTATTAATAAATATTAAATTAAGTTTTAAATAATTATATTTTCATTAGTGTAATATGAAATTTTTGAAAAGAAAATTAATAAATAAATAATATATTTATAGGAATATTTTTGACCAAGTAAAATATTAAAATGAATTTTATAATTATACCAAACACAATATTCATTTCATTTAAAATAAATTCTATATTTATTATTTAATACATCAAATATGAAAATTTATTTGTAAATTAATTCTATTTGAATTTTTTTTTAAAATAAAATGAATTTCTTGATAGAATTTAACCAAATATAGGATTAACTAATTATTTTTTTTTAAAACTCAGTTATTAAGTGTCTAATAGGGATTGGGGAGAGTTGATTAATTCCATTTGAAATGGTAGCCTATTGTTAAATATGCACATATAGTATCTTCTTGATCCGAACTAGCATGGATACCTAATAATAAACTTGTGTGTTCACGACTGAGAATTGGTTATAATCTTGAGATGTGGAGTTCGTGATGGATCAACCACGTCCCTGACAGAGGCATGTCCATGCTCATCTAGATTTTTTATTTATTTATTAATTTAATAAAAATTTCTCTTCGCTCACCTAAAAATTTAAAATTTTTAGCTTAATATCTTCACTTATCAGAAAATTTAAATTTCTCAAAATTAATTTATATTTATTTGTTTTATTATGATTTTTTAATTAAATTTTTTCTTTAAATTAAATTATACATTTACTTTATAATTATATGAAAAATTTTAATTTTCAATTCATCCAAAATTAATTTCCTCACACCAAACCACGTTGAAGTGGACATGCCTAATTTTGTTGCACTACGTGTCCATTTGACACAGCTTATAAAAAGAAAAAAATAATTTTTTTGGGTGAGAAACTGATTTTTGCTCAGTTTATAGTGTTTGGTAAATATTAAAATTAATAAAAGCAATTATCTAGATAGCTAAAATTCAGCTATTTGGATAAGTTAGAAATTGGAGCTTTTCAGAAAAGTTGAATTTTAGATTAAACGCGTAGCTAATTTTAAAAAATTAATAGATAAAAATACCCTTATAAGTTTATAAGTAGTTTTTAAATTGTATTTTACCAAATACAAACATATAGCTAATTACTTTTAGAAATATCACTTTTAGAAAAATAACTTTTCTCCATATAAAAAAATATTTTCATAAGCTGTATTAAATTGGGCCTAAGCTCCATTTAGTTCGCCAAAAATACATTTTATATTTTTCAATATTTGAAGTGCTCTGAAAATTTTAATTTATAGTAAATATTTTTTTCGATTAATGTAAAGTTAAGTAAAAAGGATAGATCAATTGTAATTCAAAAAATTGGAACAGAAACAAAAGAAATAGAACTTAACACTCCTCCATTTCTTTAAGACCTTTAACTACATTGTCATCACCAACCTAGCTAGCAATATGTATATCCATTCAACTATCTATATGCATATATACTTAAATTGCCATTAGTCATTAGCATTAGAAAAAGTGTATCAGTATTCACTAGCTAGTAGCAGTATTAGCAAGCAAAGGCACTGTTCTTTCAAGTATACTGCTTATCGACATAGTCCTCTTTCTCTTCTTATTAATAGTATTCACAACTATAAAATCTTTTCTACCACCAGCACCAACAATTTTCTTCATCTTTTTTAATCCCCAGTACGGCCTGTTCCCATTCTCAACAGATTTCCCACTGGATTTCCAAACTCTCAATCTTGATTTCTCGATGTGGTACTCACACCGGGCATAGCTATCAAGTCTTTTTCTACTGCACCTCCATCCTTTCCCATTTGTTTTACAGCACCTTAAATTCATCTCCATTCTTTCTTTATAAACTTCTTCATTCTTGATTTTTGGCCTATTGTTTTCACTTTCTTCAGTTATGAATCTTTCCAAGCTGATTTTTCTTTTCTTTAATGGGAACACTTTCTCTTCTTCACACCACCATCCTGTATATCCACCATTAATAACTATTAATTGCATCTCAAATTAGTTAACTAATTAATATATATATATATATACATACCATGCCGAAATAAGGAAGAGGAAACGGAAGTACTCGTAGAATTGCTGCACTTGCCATAGCCATTCACACTACACAATAACATAAAAACCCAAATTCATAAAAGCAGAAAAATTTGAGATTCAAATAACAGAATAATATTAATGCAAAAAAAGAAACCAACCTTTTCTCCATGGTCGTACTGGTACTCCCTTCATCTCCGGCGCCGGTTCTTGGATTCTATTTCCAAGAAAAAAAACAAAAACAAAAAACGACGTCGTATATATACGTCAGGTATTAAGGTCAAAAAACAAGACTTGAAAAGCAAGAAAATAATATATTCAAAAAGCTTTCACCTTGTCAGAGCGATCATTGGAAGCTTTGATTCTACTGACCATGACAGGCGGTGGGTGGCCGACTTCGTCGGCGTGGCTTTGATTTTGTTGATTCTGAGAAACACAAGAAAGTGTTGGAGAGACATAGAAGATTTCACCGTCATAACCTCCACCACCTGATTTATGTTGCGGTTGATAAGTCGTAGTTGATGAAACAAGATCCGGCGGTGGTAACGTTGCTACCACAACCTGTGGTATAACTGAGTAGCCTTTCCTGATTCTCATTAATTGAAAATTTTGGGGGTTCTCTGGAAGGCTAAAACCCTAAATCAATCACCACTTCTTCTGTGAAATTGAAATGTGGTGGCTTCTTTTGTCTTGTGCTGGTTGTAGTACTGTGGCACTACAAGTACAGTGACACGGGGCAATCAGCGAGCGTGTACGGATATTTTGTATGTCGTACATAAGTGACGCTCTATCCAGGAGCGTGTTACTAACAGGCCAATCATTATAGAACAGTGTGATATTTGCCATTGGCTATTAGAAAGGCGCGCAGTGAGGACAACAACTGCAGCTTTGGAGCGTAGAGAAAAAGATTAGAAATTTTTATTATTTATTATTTATATATTTTATGAATAATCATTAGCGGCAGCGCTCTACAACGGCACTAACAGCCTGTTTGGGAAGGAGGGAAAAGAAAGCAGTGTACGAGAATAAATTATTTACCCATTTGGAATGGATCGACAAAGTTCAAAGCCAAAAATAAATTATGAAAATTGAATTTTAAAAAAATTAATAATTCAAATTATGTTTTTGCCTTAGAATTTTGCTTATAATTATACTCTTTTCATGGGTAGAGAGTAATTTTTCTAAGAATAAAGTAATCAACATTTTCAAGTGAGTCTGAATTATTTCTGCAAAAAAAAAAAAAAAAATCTCATTAGCTTATTAATGATAAAATAATTAAGTTCGAGAGTCAGGCTCAGATGTGACCGTACTGAGCCTTTAATCAAACCCACTTATAAGGATTGAGGTTCACTAATATTTTTCGCACAAGGGAAATTTTGTCTAAGGTATAGTCAAGTTTGCTAAGAACTGAACATACAACCTCGATATGAGGCGAAGAAGGTATCTTCGCCTTTCTCACTAGAAAGGTTCTCCTCGTTGGAATTCAACAAGAAAATTGAGAGTGAATTTGAAGATCATAGACTAATCATAAATATTCTGTTTCTATTAAATGCTTTTGACATGTAATCATAGTTTGAAATAATTCAACAGCCTAAATATGATATATAGGCCTTCATTTATCGTATAAATAATATCGAATTAAACAGTACACTGTAAGAAAATCTGATAACTTATTACACAAACTGCTAAGATAACCTTAACAGTTTTGACAACAACTCTCCTATTTTACAATTCAATAAGTTGTTGACACATTATATGATCATTATATTACTACAGTGATCTCAGCCTCTATAAATACAAAATAAGTTTATTTATTATGAGACTTCTTCATCCTAAAACCCTTAATCTATTCAATTATTATCTTATTTAAAACTTCATTAAAATTTCACAAGAGCTTTGATTTGACTTAAGTATTGAACAATTTTTGTCAAATTCAAACTTGACTCTCTTATGCTATTATACTAGTTTTGTAGGCACGTTAAAGACTCAACAACCCAAAACACTCCCTGAAACTTATTAAATAGGCCTTTTAAAATCATATGAAGGGCTTTTAGGCTCATCACTTATATATATATATATATATATATATATATATATATATATCCACATGAAAAGCTTTTTCAGCATATTTAAGATTAATTTCCTGATTTTATCCTCATATTTTAAATTGTAATTTTTTTTTAATTTTTCAAAAAAAAAAATTCCAACCTTTCCTTACCCTCATATTTCACATGTTTTATTGTTACTCTTGTATTATTTAATTTATTTGCTTTTTCCACCCTATAATTTTTTTCAAAAAAGTGTAAATCTATTATGAATCGTAATTTCAGACTTTAATTTGAAACAGAAATTATACATTAAGCAAATTTAAACGGAATAATTTCTGAATAAGATGCAAAAACTTAGTCCAATTTTTGGGTAAAGGAGTCTGATTCGTGACCCAAATTGGCTTCTTATTGAACCGTTTCTTACTTGTGTTGTCCATTCTGGTCCTGGACAATATTTGGGTCCAAGTACGATCACATCTGCTCAAGCCCACACTAATCAGAGGTAATTGACAATGGTTAAAAAATTAAAAATTATTATACGGAAAAAAAAAAATTTAATACATCTTTAACTATAAAATTTAATTTCTCTAAATTAATAAAATTTATAAAACTAGATTATAATTGTAAATTTTAGTATAAAAATAATAATAAAATATAAAAATTATATTGAATTACTGATAATAATAAATTATAACTGTAGTTATAATATTTAGTATTTTTAATTGTAACTAGCATAAAAATGTAATTTAGTATAAAAATAATTATTCAATATAAGTAATATCTATACTAGATGATTGTTAAGTGATAATTTTTATATTTCTTAAGTAATTTTTATAAGATTATTAACGATAATTATAGATTTAATTGTAAAAGTTTTGTGGATAAAAAAATTAAGGGTCAAATATAAATTTTTAATTATGTTGTTGGTTCGTCACTGTGTGTATATTATAATTAATAATATCTTACAAATATAAAATACTAAATTCATGTATTAAATAATTATTTTTTAACAAGTGATTTAAAAATATTAATTAAGAAATATAAATTTAAATAAATAAAATTAAAAATAAAATTAAATAAATAATAAGTAATCTTTATTTTTTTCATCCAATTTATTTTTATATTATTTTATTTATATTTATTTAAAGTAATTATTTTATAATTTTATTTTATCTGAAATAATCGGTTTTAACGAATATTTTTAAAATTTCTAAAAGCATTCATTGAAAAAAATACTAAATAATTAAAATACTTATTAGGAATGGGAACGAGACGAGTATGGGGCGGGTTCTGCCCCGTCGCCTATCTTATTTTAGGTACGAAACGTGGGTAGACAGCGGATAGAAGCAGGTAAACGGATATATCCGTTTACTTGATTAATTTATATTTAACTTTTTATTTATTTAATATTTTTAATATCAATTTATCTATTAAAAATAATAAATAGTAATAATAAAGAGACTAAGAAGTTATTAAGGTTTCTTAATAAAAAAATAATAATAATAAATAATAATCAATCTAGTATACCCGAATCCATAACGAGTAATAATTTTAATATTCATATAAAATCTAACCCGTTTGGATCGGGATAAATCAGATATCTACCGGGTCAGATAAAATTGTCATCTCTAGTACTTATATATATATATATATATATATATATATATATATATATATATAATTTTTAAAAATAATTAAAATAATAATAATAAATAGTTTTTTATAAATAATTAAATAAATTTTAATTAATATATAAGATAATGGAATAAAAATTAAACCGCACGCTTTGCGCTGGCTAATTTGCAGTGATATAAAACTCGGCACGCCTGGATATTTCATGCTTGCAATCCACTCCTAGACTGTTTGGTTAGGGCATCACTGCACTTCTGCAACACTCGTGCATTATTTTTCATTATTGTCTTGTTAATTAAATGTATAGACCCACTCGCGTCTTACTTAATTTGAGGTTAATTATAGATAATTACTAGAAACAAAATACTTTCATAAATTATTTCCAATGAAACCTAAAGTTTTAATTAAGCCATTAATTAGCAAGAAATCAAATTAATAAATTATCATGAGATATGCATTAATTTTTTTTAATCGTTTATAATATTTTTTGAATTAATTTACACATTAGTAGAAATTAATTTTTTTTTAATAAATTTATCATGCGCAACATATGAATTTAGAAATTACTTTATAAGTTTTGGCTCTAAAAATTGAACTCTGATAAATAAATAAATTTTCTTATAATTAGGCTAATTCTCAAAGTTAGATATGCATTAATTTGATTCTCCAATCCAATTCAATATGCATTAATTTGATTGGCTTAAATTTAGATAAAACCTTAGGCATGTTATAATATTGCTTTCATGTGCTTGAAAGACTAATAAGAAATAAAAAGTGCATTAATATAAAAAGTAATTAATATAAATAAATTTAAAATAAATAAGGTGAGAAAAATAAAAAATTTAAAATATTAATATTTAATTAATTATAATCGTGATAAATTAAAATTTTCTTATTTAATTTATTTTAAAATAAGTTTATATAGTTTTATCTGAATTAATTATTTATTGACCAATGTATTAAAGAAACATGACATGTATCGATGACAGACTTTGGCTAAAAAAAATATAATAATATTGAAAGACAAATGCTAGATTCAATTGGATCTTGGAGAATGTGCCTGGCTTCTTATACACCAAGACTACAAGAAAAAAGACAGAGTGGCACATAATATTCATCTAAAAATTTTCAAATATCACAAGGAATTTTAACTTCCATATCATTGGCCCATTCCTTGAAAATAATTAGTTGTTGGCATTGCTTTTTTTTTTCCCCAATATTCAGCCCAACAATAAAAATTTGAAATTTTTATTAATTAAATATTTTAAATTTAAATCTCTCCATATACAATAAAAGAGTTTGCTAATTAATATGATATTATCATTTGGGTTGTTGAAAAAAATGTATGTTAAAAATACTAATTAGAAATATGTAAAAAAAAATTTAGAAACTGCCCAATATTTTATAATCACCCGTCTCGATTAGATTGAATTTCAATTGGATGGGACCAACAAAAGGAATGTATCTCTTTTAGAATTTTGTTTAAGACATTAATTTTTTAATACATGAATTAATATAATATGTGTTGGTCGGAAAAAAAATATAACGATTGTTTTTTATGATAAAAATGACATGTTTTATTTATAAAAATTTTCGATGTAGTTAAGTAAATTTAAATTAATTTTTCTAATAGTATCTAAAATATTATTACCCAATCACGATTATACTAAATAGGCTCATAGTTTTTTTTTTTTATCTTTTACTTTATTTTATTTTTATCTTTAGCCATTGTTAGACATTAGCTGGAGTTGCACTTGCACCATAGAAGCTAACCTGAGAAAACAAGAAACAAGAAAACTTTCTTTTTGAAATATAGGTTCCAAATGCTGTTTCCTATAGTTCCTAGAAATTTCTTTGAAGAATTTGAGTGAGCTTCAAGATAACATATAAATAGTGTTGGGAAAAATATCCCACATCAAATAATGATAAAATAAATAAAGAACTTATAAGTGAGTGGGTGTTGGACTTAGCACAAGTCAATTGATTTTGTGCAAATGGATTCCAACACTTATCCATTTATAAGTCCACTTATATATGGACCCATGGACTTTAATATGATATCAGAGCCTCATGTCCAAACGGACTAGATCCCGAGATCCATGTTCGAGCCCCCATTGTTGTTGTTAGACTGATGATGATGTCAGTCCGGACTGAAACTGAAGAAGAAAATATCAACCGGTCCATTTATGAGCAAGTGTCAATCGGCTTGTTGATATTAGGCCATGAGCCAAAAAGCTCGGTTACATTTGAGAGTGTGTGTTGGGAAAATATCCCACATCGAATAATGATAAAATAAATAAAGAATTTACAAGTGAGTGGGTGTTGGACTTAGCACAAGCCAATTGGTTTTGTGCAAATGAGTTCCAACACTTATCCATTTATAAGTCCATTTATATATGAGCTCATGGACTTTAATAAATAGTTTCCCTTTTATTTTTCTATTTTTTCTATTATACTTTTCAACAGAAGTCATAATTAAGTCTTACACATAAAATAATAACACCAAACTAATTTAATTAGGTGGAATCATTGGATTTTGAATTCAAAAATCCAAGAGATTACTATATTAAACTATACTGGCAAATTTAGAAATCAAAGAATGAAATTATTTTCCAGCACATTATTCCCAATCCTTAAAAGACTATAAGACATTGAAGATCCTCAAGGAGATTAATATGTACTGCCCCAGCAAATGTTGAGAGGGTGCATCCCCGAAGTCTTCAGCAATGGCAGCCACCTCCAAATAGTTTTTATAAGTTCAATTCAGATGCAGCATTTATTGAAAGAAATGGGCAACCTGGTATTGCAGTTTTAGGAACAAACAACAATAGTAAGTTGTTGTTTGGTCATGCTTTTGTCAAAAATGCTTATCAGTTTTGCAAGCAGAAGCTTGTGGTGTCCTAACAGCAACACTGATGTGGAGAGTGCTTCCTTAGAATTCTTGGACCGCTTAGATAAGAAGATGCAGAAGCAGAAGCCCAAGTAGTTTATTGGTCAGTTGGGTCGGGGCACGTTTGGCTTTCTGAGAGCAGCTTATTTTGGCCTTTATTGACCATAATCCAATGGGAAACGGCCGACAACCTTTTTAGGTTAAATTCCAATATTTAGGCCTCTGTTTTGGAAGTTTTATATTTTTATCTATTTTGGAAGTTTTATGTTTTTATCTATTTTGACAGTTTTATGTTTTATCTATTTTGGCAGTTTTTGTTCCCTTATTTAATTTAGGTAGGAAAATCTGTTGGTATATTTTTTCTTTTTAAGGCAGTTATTATGTAATATTTTTATTTTCATTATGATGTAGATTTGGTGATTTATTTTCTTTTCGGAATATATTACCAAATTAGCCTATTAGGGTTTTCTTAAGCTTATTATCTATAAATAGCTTGTAAAACTTTAGGGTTCGACAATTTTTTGATTAATAAAACATTCAATTTTCTATTTTGAGTTTCATACTCTTGTTTGAACGCTTACACGCTGCGTCAGGTTTCAGAAATTTTTTTATAACAGTTGTTGAAACTCTCTCAATTAAATTAAGCTTGTCAGAAAAGATTTTGATTTTGATTTTGAGTGCAGTGAAAATAGAACACCTTCATAATTTAAAGAGAAAAGTTCAATGATAGGATACAAGACAATGGAGATATTAATATTCAAAATTTATTTTTAATTATAATCATCCTTTCTAGCGCAGGCAGGAGCGAAACTATATAAAGCTATGAAAAAACCATGACCTCGAAGCTTTTAAATATTAAAAAATTATCCTTAAAATTTTGTGTAATATTTTAGAAAAATAACCATTTTTTCTAAAATTATTTATGTCATAAGCGTATTTCTCTATTTTTACTTTATTTTTATTTAGTCCCTATATATTTAATCTTATAGTTCCGTCCCTAATTACCCTAACAAATTAAAAATTGTATTGAAATCTCTTAATCGCTATTATTTCATATGGTAATGAAATATAAAAGCAACAATCACAATTATGATGAGAAATTCAAATGATAGATTATTCATCAAGCTAAATGAAAATGTCAACTAGGTTAGTTGAGCTTCTGGTTATGCTAATTTCATTCTGATGATGATCAGTTTTTCTCCTTTTAACTCAATCACTAAGTGCCCGTTTGGCACAGCTTCTGGAGAGAAAAAAGCAGCTTTTTTGGGTGAAAAGCTGATTTTAACTCAGTTTATAGTGTTTGGTAAATATCAAAATTAATAAAAGCAATTATCTAGATAGCTAAAATTCAGCTTTTTGGATAAGTTAGAAATTGGAGCTTTTCAGGAAAGCTGAATTTTAGATTAAA